>JAJMLN010000015.1:249631-290736 GCA_030569675.1 Wickerhamomyces ulmi
CGTTTTTCGTTTTCAAAAATTTGAACGTTTTTTTTTTTTTTTTTTTTTTTTAATCTTTCGCGAATTTATTATGTAAGCTTATGCTTACTAATTTATTACTAATCAAAGGGTAATAGTTATTACTTATATCAGATTTATACTAAACTAAACACATATTTAAATAGCCAGTTATATAGCCACATGGTTGAGGGGGAATTTAACCAGCATACACAATGTATTCACCCTTTCCACCAACTTGTTCAATCTTCTCTTCAGCCAGTTTCAAAGCTGGACGGGCTTCAATCTGTTTAACGTATTTTTGTAAATGAGGATACTTGCTCTTATCCAAGTTCAACTTGTTGAATCTTCCACCTTCAAACACGATGTAGAGGTTGAAGATCAAGATGATGTCAGCACCTGAGAACTTGTTATTGACAAAGAAGAGTGGTTCACCTTCTTTAACTAAAGTAGCGTTTTTGGCCAATACTGATTCCAAGTAATCTAATTGTGCTACGATCTCTTTCAAAGTGAAGAAATCATCAATAGCAGAAACAAATCTAGTGACAATAGGTTTCAAGAAGAATGGGACCTTACTTAGACCCAATGAGTGTAGAATCAAGATCAAGAATAAAGGTTGGAAACTACCCTCAGCAAAGTGTAAGTAGTACTCAACTTCTTGGTGTTCTCTTTCAGTTAAACTAGAAAACACACCGTTGTAGTCAAAGTTTCTAATTAAATAAGTGATGATGTGACCACTCTCAGCAAGGACTAGTGGTGGGTTACCGTCATTATAGTCAATTTCAACAAGTGGACTCTTACCCAATGGGTGCACCTTCTTCAATGCAGGGTCGGCCAAGTTGTTTATTCTGTGGTATAGTTTCAATTCATAATCAATCTTCAGTTCCTCTAATAACCAGACAATACGTTGGGCTCTTGAAGCTTCTAGCCTGTTTAGTTGTTAGCTGGCTGAGTAATAGTGATAGTAATAGAACGTGACCTACCAGTGAAGCGTGATCTTTGGTTTGCTAGTTTCCGACATTGGAAGTTGGGGTTGCGATATTTATATATTTATAGTGGATAGTTAACAAGAAGCACTAAGAATTATAGGAAATGTGCACTGTTTATCTTGAAGTTGTTAACAGATTGACTGGGGGGAATGTCGAAATGGGAAAAGATTGCTTTATTTATACAATTTCACTATTTCACTATTTCACTATTTTGTGCTTGTTATTAGCACATCATGCGGCTTCACTGGCTTCACTCGGTAATAGCACCAGTAGATTAACCGGTAATCGTAATAGTAATCGCAGTGATTTGTAATGTGCCTGGAATCGAGACAAGACAGAAGATTGGGGTCGTAGCACCAGGCAGAAGGCAGTTGTAAGCACTTGCACGCACTTATAAGTAGACGATAAGTAGATAAACAGCAACTAATAAACAATACACTAATTAATGAGTTAATAACATCAATATGGAAATAGACTGCCTAATCAACCCACAAACAAACTATATATCCAAAGTACTGGACCTCCCCAATGAGATACTCTACAAGATACTCAGTCTGCTAGACAACAAAGACATCGATAACCTTTATGCAGTTGGTCCAATAAAACAGAGAATTGAGACTCTTTTCGCTGTTGCTTCTGACATCGTTCCGTCCCACTACTTTCCAAACATATCCACCACTCATTATATCAATACCCAACTCATCGAGAGCTTGAACCACTACATATCACCATCGTTGTTGTGGCTGTTGGTTGAAATACACGATTTGAAACATACGCTACAATACTTACCACACATCTCTGGTCATGTTGCTAACAGAGTGAGCATTCTGGATGAAGCACTTCCTTTTGCATGGGGTGGTTCCAATGATGATAACTCGAGTAAATGGCTCGAACGGTTCAGTTTTAAGACAAAACATGTCTCGTTTGATAACCTGATCAGACTGACTTTGACTGACGTTTCTATTGATCCAAAGTTATTCAGTTTCCCTAAAGTTGAAATACTACGACTTACAAGAGTACAAAGCTCAGATTTACACTCTAAATTTGACCTACCAAGCTTGAGATCTCTATATGTGAGTGGCTTATTCCATTCAGTCAATTCCAGTATCGATTATGAAAACTGCAGTCCTGGTTTCAAGACACTAACAATGACTGGTGTTTCTGATATGATGAGATGGGATCACATTAACAACTCGACATTGGAGTTGGTTTCAGTATATGAATGTGGAAGTTTGATCATATTTAATGACTTGGAACTCAGAGCACTTGAAAGATGGATCATTAAAGATACGGATGTTCACTCAATCACCAATATTAACGCACCTCATCTTATTTCTCTTCATGTTGAACAGTTCATAACTGCATATATAAGCATTCATGATGTTTATTTCCCCAAATTGAAACATTTGTTACTTTGGATCTTTCAAATATCAAACATTTACAATGTGTTTGCACCTGTTTTGAAAGTGGCTTCAATTATGTTATCAGGTGAACCAATTCCTTCTGAAACACATAAAGTTGATCTATCATGTTTCAAAACAGTCACTTCAATTCAAATATGTTGTGCTGCTGAGATCTTGAAACACATAGATACCTTGGAAACTCTTGAAGTTCGAGGTCCATTCACTAATCCATTACTCTTCTCTTTGGAATTCAACCATCTCACATCATTCCACGTCTACTTCAACAATCGTCTCACCGAGATCCCCAAGATCAAAGCTAAAAATCTTTATTCATTACATATATCAAGATGTTCCACGCTAAGCACCGTTCAAAGTCTTGAACGTGATTATCCAACGATAAAAGCACTTTCAATAGAGTATTCAGAACTACGAGATTTCAGTAATTTAACACTCCCCGAATTGGAAAGAATAAGCTACGTCACATCAACGAGCCAACCATTATTCGTGAAACAATGTTTCTTCCCACGACTCATTTCTTTCGAAGCACTAAATCTTGAAATCACAAGCATAGAAAGCTCGATATTTGAATTTGAAGCACCAATGTTGGAATCAATGAGAATAACAAACTTTTCAATTGATCAATTGAACATTCATGAATTCCACAAATTGAAACAAGTCACTGCAATTGGAGGTGTGAAGAATCTTGATATTAAGAATTGTTCAAATTTAAGAGATTTGGATATAAGTAGAAACGAACTTCAAATGATTCATACTGATTGTTTGGATAAATTATTGGCTTTGGAATGTGAAGATACAAATATCGTACAATCTCATATCGATGCTCCACTTTTAACAAGATTGAATGATGGTATTACTGGTGCTACTCGTTTTGTTATTAAGAGAACAAGTGTGTCCTCATAACTTATAAGCTTTATGATCACTACAAGTTTGAATTGTTTTGATTATGAATTATTTCTATTAACAGTGATCATATGATATGATCCTATGATCCTATGACCACTTATGACTTTTTATCTATTTATCTTTAATGATTATGCAACTTTATGATGTTTAAATCTCTAGTTTTTCAACAGATTCTTCAATCGATGTAGTTTCAGTTCTCGTATCCACATCCTCTTGACTATTATCATCTGTACCACTGATAGAACTCTGTTCCTCACCCTCATGACTCTCATCACTAACACTAGTCTCGCCACTCTTAACACCACTGTCAATTTCAAGGACGGTATAATGTTCATCAATCTTAACCAATGTTACAGAATTAGCTAAGAATTTTTTCCCCAATTCATCTTTCAACAATGGACAAATTGTTCTTAATTCATTTTCCATACTAGCAGAAACTCTCATAAAAGCTTCAGGCAATAATAAGAAATGATCATCATATGTCCATTTTAGTGAATCAATAAATCTAACATTCATGAAACTTAAATTCATATGTTTAATCACATCTTCTAATTCAAGCTTTGTGACTCCAACTATACAATCACTTATTTCAATAGCGTTGAAATGCGAAGAAGTTGAATCCTGAGTCTTGGTTGTTTGATTCACATCTGATGAATATTTCATAGAAGGTTCTTGACGTTTTTCTTTCAAAACACGTTGATAGACTTTGATAGCCAATGATAATGGATGTTTAGGAATGATTGATTTTGGAGTCTTTGAGATGAAAACACTTCGAGCAGGTTCTGGATCTTGAGATTCTGAATATAATTTGAAAGATTCAGCCATGAAATGTAAGACTTGTCTTTGGGGTCTTTTCATTGGTTTAAAACTTAGTGATTTCTTATCAGAATTCATAAATTCTTTAAAAGTTGTTTCAACTCCAATACACCATGTTTGTTGTTTACTTGCAATTCCCAAGAATTCAAGTGCATAATAACTGAGATCTTCCAATTGTAAAGTATCTTCTAATTTTTGTTCAGTTATACCAAATGCATCTTTTAATTTATCACTACGTTCTTGTAAAACACAAGAAACTTCACAATTCAAAACTTTAGTTGAACTTGATTGATTTTCAGAATCTGCACCACATTCAACTTTTCTCTGAACTCTTCCACATTTACAATGAACTTCAACCAATTCTTTACATTTCAAAGAATCATCACATCTTGATGGGAAATGACAAGCATCTCTATGAACATGATCACAAAATTTCTTCTTTTTACCACAAATTGATTTACAAACACATGGACCTTTATGACAACTCATTAGACAACTATGTTGACAAGGTAATTTTTTCCCACATCTTTCACCACAAAATGCATCTTGTTGAAAACACATTGCTCTAACTTGTTTCCGACCACAATTACACAATTTTTCAACACTTTTAGTACATTTTGGACATTCAACATCATCTCCATGACAATTATGTGGCATTTGTTGATGTCCACATGATGAAGTTCTAATACATTGAGAATCACAAGGAGGTAATGTAACACCACAACGAACTGGGGCCATAACAACAGTTTGTCCACAATGACATACCAAATCATCATTTGAAGATTCTAAACATGGTGGACATGGACCAACATGACATGTTCTTTTACATGTATGATCTGGGTTCCCACATAAAAGTTTCTTATTACAAACTTGTAGACATATATGGGTAGCTTCAATCATGAAAGATTCATTATTCAGATTGGTTCTTGATGTGACATTTGATGTGTTATTTCTTATGGCTTTTCTCCTTATTCTTTCTCTTGATTCTGCAGTTTTTTCATCAACACAACATGTGTTTTGACATCTATGACGACGACAAGATAATAAAGCAGAACATTTCCTGGAACATAAAGCAACGTGTTTTGATTGAATGAATTTACAAGGAACAGTAAAAGAATTATTTTGACAACGACATTTAGTTGGAACGAATTCAAAACATGGAGAACATTCACCTTCATGACAGACCCATTTACATGTATGACCACATTTTAAAAGCTTATTACATGGTTTTGAACAAGTTGGGATAGGTTCAGAACAATTTGATCTATTTTCACCATTATTAAGATCTTCAATTGAAGTTTGTCCACAATGACAAGTTTTAACAACATCAGGACTTAATGAACAATGTTTCAAATGTTTTGATTTCGGTTGACATGATACTATTTCTGAATGAACACCACAATCATATTTTAATTCAGTAGTTTTAGAACATTTAAAATTCCCAATCCAAAATTTCTTACCAGAACCAAAACTTCTTAGTGGTTTTCTTAAATGACATTTAACAAGATCTTTAGTTTCACCACAATAACAATTTGATTCAACAAATTCTTGACATTTCCCACAAATACCATCATGACATTGTTTCCCACATTTATGTAATTCACAAGGAAGTAATTCTTGACAAATATCTTGACATTGCCAACCTTCAGCATATGGAGTTAAAACACAAGGCCATTGAGTTTCATGATTCCCACAATGACATTTCATGGGAGGACCAAGGGCATTACAAGAAGCATGTGGACCAGGATGACATGGTAAAGTACATCTATGAGGACATCCTTCTAATTTAGCACCACAAGTTTGACCACAACTATTTGGAGCAAATTCATTAGTTGGAGGATGTATGACTTTTTTACACCAACATTTGTTTTGGAATTTTTGTTTCTTATGAGTTGAGTTACAAGCAGGACATTTCCAATTACCATGTTCATCAGTAGAAGAACCCTTTTGAGACCAACTATTTATACATGAGATGTGATAAACTCTATAACAATCAGAACAAGACCAGACTTTATCAGATCCACCAATCTCACAAGTACACACTAAACATGTGTATACTTCGTCCTTGATCTCTTTTAGTATGAGATTAGCCAAGTCCAAATCATCTTCAGACTCCGAATCATCAGAATCATCAGAATCTTGAGAGTCATCAGACTCCGAATCAAGCTCATCGTCATCATCATCGGTAGTTGTAGCTGTAGCTGTTGATTCTGGAGTGGAGACCTCGATATCAGTCTGTTCCACTTGTACCACTTCTTCCCCGGGGACTAAGGGACTCACAGAATCGTGTTGTCGGTGCTCTTCCTCTTCCATCTCTTCACAACTGTCTGAAATCTGTGTCAAACCTGCTTAAATTTGTCTTTGTTTTGTATCAAATTTCGTTTTGTTAATAAAAAAATTGATACATCCGAACACCATTTAAATATTCGCGAATTTAATTTAAGGAGCTTTTTCTTTTCACTAATGAAAACAGTTAAATAACTATTAAATAAAGACAATTAAAAGACAGTTAAAAGATCATAATGAGAGCGTATTCCGTGTTGAGAGCAGCATCCAGAGACCCATGGGCAAGAAGGTGTGTATCAATGTCTTTATATCCTTTTTTTTTTAAATCATTAATTCATACTAACAATCAATTGTGTAATAGAGAAGCTTGGAGATATGAAGGACAATTCTCAAGGGGAAACATATGGAAACACACATGGCCAGGTTTCTCTTACGGTGTTGGTGCTTTTGTGGTGTATGTGATTGCTGAGAAGTTGTTCTTCCCACCACCTGCCCACCACCATGAAGCTGGAGAAGAGGTACATTAACCTCTTTCTCCACATATCTATTTAACTATTTATTTATCAACATATTTATTTATTTATCTATTTATTTATTCATTGAATCCATGCTCTTTATGAGATCATTACAACGTGACTACTGTTTATTCATCCATAAAACAAGTACAATATCAATCATAACATCTTCTCAACATTTTTATCAGTGCTTTATTGTGCTTTATTGGGACTTTCACCTGCATGAAAAAGCTGAAAAAGCTGAAAATGAAAATTTGTAAGGAATTTTAATAAAAACCCCAAAAATTGGGAATTCCCCTTTAAATACCAACAACTGATCTCTCTCTTTATCGTTAAAGTAGGAACTAACCACCCACCGAGTCATATACAGCTTGACTGCATTCATTCCCCTTCGTGTGTTGCATCGTCCTTTTGCTTAAAAGGCTGCTCTTCACTTTACTCTCCACATCCACTTCCATTTCACTCTAACTTTCTATAGATATAGATATAGCTATTGTGTAAAAAAGTGTTTATAAGAATAACTATAAATCAAGAAAGAAAAAAGAAAGAACTAACAGATGGCTGCTGTAGAATTAATCAAACCAGTTGAGGTCTTTGAAGTGCTTGAAACTGTCGGTACTGCTGTTGGTCCAGCTGTTGGTCCAGTTGAAACACTTGAATCTGATCATGACTCTTTCTTATTTGGAAGCTGTTTCGAGGATCTAGCACCAATCAGAACCGTTGAACATCTAGGTGCTTCCGATATGACTTTCGAAGGTAGATTACCAACCCCATTGAAGATCTGGGAAGATGGTGGTGCCACTGGTTGTGGTGGGAAGATTTGGATCGCAGGAGAATTACTTTCTAAATACATTCTTGATAAAGGATTATACGGAAAGAAAAAAGTGATAGAGATTGGAAGTGGGACAGGACTCGTGGGTTTAGTTTTGGGATTAAGTGCCAAAAGAGATGATGATATGCAAGTTTATATCACCGATATCGATGCTCTTGTCCCATTAATGGATAAAAACATCAAATTGAACGGGTTGGAGAAAACTGTTCATGCTGATGTTCTTTCTTGGGGTGATCAATTACCAGATTATGCACAAAATGATGTAGATGTGATTTTAGCTGCTGATTGTGTATATTTAGAAACTGCATTCCCATTATTAGAAAAGACTTTATTGGATCTAACTAATAAAGACACTTTGGTCTTGATGAGTTATAGAAAGAGAAGAAAAGCTGATTCAAAGTTCTTCAAGAAGATTAGAAAAAATTTTGATATTGTTATCATCTCTGATTTTGTTGGTTATGAATCTTATATCAAACAAAATGTCAACTTATTCCAATTAGTTAGACGTGAAAAGAAAAACTAATACATTGATAAGTTATAATTAGTTATGGTATTGTTATTACTGCATAAAAGATGAATTAAGGAGTTTTGTGTGTTTTTGTTTTTAGGAGTTATATAGCATATAATTTGGTTTAAATAATAGTACAATTTTAAAGATTAAAGATTAAAGAGTGTTTATATGTACAGGTCATGATCTATGTAAGTTTTGATATTATGCTAATGATTAAGAAGAAGAACCAGCAGCAGCGGCAGCAACATCTTCTGGTCTTTGAATTCTAGCATCAACAACTCTGGATAATTCTTCAGCTTCAACTCTCCATTTATCAATAACTTTTTGTTCTTCTTTAATACCATGTTCTAATGGAGTTTCTGCAAACACCGCACCATATAATTCATTTTCTTCAGAAGTAACTTGATCTGTTATTTCTTGTTCTATTCTAACTCTATAAAATTCAAATCTAGCTTTATCATAAGCATCAGTTAAAGTTAATCCTTCATTTTGTAATAGATATAAAGTTCTTTGAACCACACTTTCACCATCAAGTGCTTTATTCACTTGTTTTATAGAAGACCAATCTTGTTTAGAAGCATCATCACCATCATTTTCTAAAAGGATTTTTGGTCTTGATAATTCCCATGGATGTTGTTCATAGAATAATGATCTAAGTTCATCTTCAACGAAATTTAGTTTGGTTGGTTTATATATGTTTCTAGTTGGTTTTGGGACGTTTCTTGTTTTGTATAGAGGTGCAGTTGGTTTAACTTGTTTATCACCAGATAAATGAACTGGTTGAGCATTTGATACTGGTTTTGGTACACGAAGGAAGTTCTTATTTGGAGGGTATTGGGCAATGACTTTATACCAAGCAGGTTGCCTCGAAAGAACACCTGATTTCAAATAGTGAGAGGTTCTCTCCAGAACATCAACAGCTTTAGTTTGTAACTTCATTGTGTTATATTTGAAGTGAGTAGTTCTAACTACAAATTGATTCAAGTCTCTTTAATTCAAAAACTTTTTTGGCCGACGCATTTTTCACGAATTTTAAAGAACAAGTTCGCGGAAACTTTTTCGCGGGTGTTCTTTATTTATTACGTAATATTTTACTCACCCCACAAAAAGATTCAACTTTTATACTAATCAATAAACACAATTTATAGATCTTTTAAAGTGGTAAAGTGATGTATTGTTAGCTCATGAGTGCCTTATCTCAACGTGTCCTCAAGATCCTAGAAAGGCCACCAAGATACTCTTCCCTGAAAGCTCTATGGAAAAGAGAAAATCTCACACCAAAGTTTCAAGAATTCATCGAATCGCAACCTATAACCAAAGAATATCAACTTATCAAAGCTCATAGATCCCAATTAGACAAATATGCTCCTCCAAAACTCCAATATTTCAATTTCTTAAAAATACTTTATCCCGTTGATCAAAAACATATCAATTTCCCAGAATTGTACCAGGCTTATTTACAATTACCACAACCACGACCATTATTCATAGATGCTCAACATCTAGAAAGACTTCTTTCATCTTTCAGAGAACATGGTGGTGAACGAAGAAGTATATTGACAAACTTGATTGAGAACGTTCATGCTGATTTGAAAAGATCTGAAATCCCAATATCAATAATTGAGAAGAATAATGAAATATACATCAAGTACTACAATCAGAAAAACATTGAATATATCATTGGTGGATACAATACCATGATGCAATCAGATACCAGAGAAAAGTTGGATATCAGCACCATGAACATATTTTTAAAATTTGCAGTCAAACATGGTCATACGTCTCTCATGAGGACCATCCTATCTGATTGTAATGAACTTGATTTGAAATATAATAGAATCACATATACAACGTTATTAACACATTTCAAGAATACTAGAGATATAGATGGTGCAAATGAGCTTTTCAAAAGGATCCAAGAAGAAGCACAGGTGTTGGATATATACTATATGAATATCTTTATTGATATCATGGTGAATTGTGGAGAAGTTGAACAAGCACATATCATCCTCAGTAAGATATGTGAAGCCCCTCGTGTTTCTAGTTCAAATTCTTCAAATATCGATGGAAATCTGAAGAGAAGAAATTATAAAGATATTTCAAGATTTTTGGATTCTACAGGTCTTCAACCTTTAGGATCATTACTCTTTAATTTAGAACCAGCATATGAAACATTCAGTCCGTTATTGAACCATTACACTACCCTTCAACACTTCAATCCAGAACAAATACTCCACTTACTAAACGAAACAGAGAGATACAACATACAAGTACCAATAACATTTTTACAAAAACTCATATCTGTATTTGAACACCATGAAATTGAAGATCATGAACAATACCTTCCAAAGATCCTAAAGTTCCTACAACGTCAAAGATCAAAACATCATAATCGTCAAGATTCTTTATTCCATAGTTTGATTGGATCATTACAAAAACAATCTCGATTCCAATTGAAGAATCCTAATCTTCTTGATTTGAAATGGACAAAGTTGCAAGTTGAAACAAAGTCTAAAAACTGGAAACTTGTTGATATGAATAGGATGAATGAGGATGTTATCAAGCATATGATTGATGAGTATTAACCACATATACTATCTATCTATCTATTTATCTATTTATCTATTTATCTATTTATCTATTTATCTATTTATCTATTTATCTATTTATTAATTTATCTATAATTTATTTATCTATTCATCTAACCGTTATTTGAACCTACTTTCTAATTAATGGCCATAGTATATTTACTAAACTGGTTGTTAAATGAAGATGATTTATAGCATTATATGCACAATTATTATACACTATCCGAATCCGGAAATCTAACTAGTAATTTTATGACTAACACATTGTGCTGCAATTGTATATAAATACACACTCATCTCTCCCAATTCCCTGGATTTACTACCATTAATTAATCAATTAACCAATCCTCTCTTTCTCTCGCCATCTCACTCCCACACACAATGTCACTACCTTTCAGGCAAGTTGATGTTTTCACAAAAGTTGCATTCAAGGGAAACCCAGTAGCTGTTTTCTTCAATGCAGATGACTTAACAACCGAACAAATGCAAGAAATTGCACGTTGGACAAACCTATCAGAGACCACATTCGTCTTAAAACCAACTGAACCTGAAGCTGATTATCAATTGAGAATCTTTACTCCAGAAGAAGAATTCCCATTCGCTGGACATCCAACTATCGGTTCTGTACATGCAATTATAGAATCTGGATTAGTCCCTAAAAAAGATAAATACATCCAACAATGTAAAGCTGGTCTAGTCGACATAACTCTCAAAGATGATGTTCTTCAATTCAAATTACCTTATCATATCCATAAGGAATCCTCACACTCATTAAACCAGATTTATGAAGTTTTCGGACTCTCTGAAAAGGATATCAAATATATCTCGTTGGTCGATGATGGTCCACAATGGCTAACTATTCACCTTTCCTCAGGTGAACTCGTGTCTTCCCTAAAACCAGACTTCAGTAAAGCCAAAACCCCACATGATTACTCGTTCTTTGGTAAATCTGAAGATGGAACATATGAAGCTCGTAATTTCTTCCCCGTTGGTACTTCATACATAGAAGATCCAGTTTGTGGAAGTGGTGCTGCTGCAAATGCATCTGTACTTGCTGCTTCTCAAGGATTTGAAGGAGATTTAACCTTCAGACAAGGTAGAAATATCGGAAGAAATGGTTATCTACAGGTAAAAGTTGTTAAAAATACAGAAACTGGTGAAAATGATATATATGTTGGAGGAAACGCCGTTACAGTGATTGAAGGTGTATATCGTATTTGAATCACTGTGTTCAAACAGAAAAATGGGCTTCAAATAAACGAATCAGACTTTTTCCATAATGATTATAAATTAGACGTTGTCATGGTTATTTAGTATATTTAGTTAATAGTAGAAAATTCCGCGAATTGTTGATATTTCAATTTGATTTGAACAATTAAACACAAATTCATTTAAGTACACGCGTAACAACAAAACCACCTGTTTCCAACTTCAAATACTCTCTAGAGATCTATAACACAATGGTAAGATACTATATGAATGTCAGTGGACACAAGTACCAACTACTAACTTCTCTCCCACTATAGTCTGCTTTGTTCAACTTCACATCACTATTACAAGTTATTTTGCTCCTGATATGTTCATGTACTTATATCCAACATAATTGGCCATCGCTACTAGGTAGTAAGAAACAAGGGTGAGTATACATAGATATATATATATAATACTTTGGGTTGGGAGATCCATATACTAACAAATCAAACAGTGCTCTTAGTGTGTTTTGGAAATGTGCTAGAGTTGGTGAAAGAGCCAGTATATACGTTTCCATCTCTTTGGTGTTGATGGCTTTACGTCAGTTGAGTTCATGATTGGTCAATCTAGGGAATATATAATTATACACGGTTATTTATAAATGACAATAAAAGGAGGGTTTTTCTAAGATAAAATTTGTACTACATCATAAATAAAATTAAACATTAATAGGAAATCATCATTAGGGGGAATATGAAGAGTTATACACAATGGTTCAGTTTTTCATATTATACTCAGCTTCAATTCTTTCATCCAAGTTATATTCATCCTCGATCCTATCATCCAATCTGCAACCAACGGTATTTCTTTTCAAAACAGCAGTCATTTTAGTTTCACTTTCTTTTAAAATCTCAACCAATGTCTTTCTATCAACTTCAGATTCTATAAAGCTTAATTTCAATAATCCTTGAAATATCTCTATTATATCATTAATGAAAGCCCAATCTGAATTATCATTAAGATAATTCTTGAGTAACTCAATACATAGGTTCAATTCTGTTCTTGCCTCATAAATAATGATCGATTCACTCACAAGACATTTCAATAAAGTTTTCAAAATCACCAAGATTCTAAAGAAACTCATCCAATTTAATGAAAAGCAATTCTTGTTCAATGTTAAATTATATGAGTAGGATAAATTTTGAAGTACTGCTTTAGCTAACTTATCCATCAAATCTGGGGTAAGAACAGGGTTTAAATAACTATGACGATATAATAAAGTCAAACAATTATAGTATCTTGTTGTATGCCATAATGAGGTTGAATTATCAAAGCTTTGTCTTGATATCAAGTTGGAAGTAGCCTTGAGATACCAGCTTTCTATATTATTCCTCAAATTCTTCAATATGATATCATTCTTCTCTGTTGGATTGTTATTGATAGCAAGTACAGAATGAACATCTTTGAATATATTACCTTCAATCTGTTTCAATTCAATATTTTGTTTAAAGTTCATGCATATTCCATCTTCAAGACTATCAAATTCATCCAGTCTGATAGTATAAGGTAAGTTGATATATTCATCCGGTATAGCAATCAGTTTGTTAAGATACACTGAGACTGTTCTATCAATGATATAAATTGACCAGAATAATCTATACCTCATTTCTATCTCAAACCGCGTGAACTTATCAGCACTGGCCTTGTTCAACTTTCTGTGTAAATTAGATCTTATAGCAGCACCCGTAAGTATATTTGTCAAGTTTGTGGTGGATATACAATTTCTAGCAAAGAAAGAATCAATCACTAACAATGTCAGGATCTTCAAGTCATCCAAAGTACCAAAAGTTAATGTCTGTTGAATGAAGTTCTGGATGTTTTGATTGTTAAAGATGTTTGAGTATGATTGGATTTCATAGGGGCTCAATTGGCTTGCATTATGTAAATTCTTGAACCCTATGGTTAATATCAAGTAAACTTGTAAGTTCTTCTTCAAAGTATCAAGTGGTAATGTGGTATAAGTAGGATTCAACACATTGAAAAGATTGACTTTATCAAACTCCTTGTAGAACTCACCCTTATGTATGAATGGATACTCTTCGTAAAAACTGTTGAAGTAACTGTCAACGTATTTCACTGCATGTTCTTTTTGAATCATTAATGGTTCGATATTGGTATTTGAAGTAGGAGGTTGTGTTAAATTTTCCTTTCCTAAGTTGATTAGTGTAGACAATATGGCGTTTTGAATCTCGGTGTTCTTAGTTGGTGGTTTAGGGGTCTGTGGAGCTGGTTGGTGATTATTCGTTGAAGGATTTGTCTGGGACTGTGATGTGGCTTGTTGAGGTGGTCCTGAAAGATGCTGTTGTTGTTGGCTTATTGTGATGGAAGGAAGTCTGATTGATGTACCATTACCTGAGTTAATCACTGGAATGGATAGAGATCTTGAACCCTGTTGTTTTGAATCTTGGTATATGTAATTATCTTGTTGCTTTGAAGAAGGATTGGGCTGTTGATGATCTTCATTTTGACTAGAGTTGAAAGGCCATGATAGAGAATTTTGTGATAAAGGTGGTAGTATGGTCAGGTTGGATATGGAAGATGTAGATGCAGTTCTTGATTTTTTCTCAGAGGATCTATCTGAATCAGTTGTAGAGTCCTTTCTCTTTCTCTTAGGAGTTGGACCATCTTTGTCGGCATACTCACATTCTTCTCCCATTTTGATACATGTAGAGCATTGTGGGAAATGTTTCGAGCATTTCTTTCTCAATCTTCGACATCGTTGACATGCGATTGTCTTTGTTGGTTTTGTTTGATTAATTTCATCAAGAATCTTTTGATTGAGACCTGATTTCTTCTGGTGGTTGTTCAGTATGAAACGGTTAAAACTTTTCATAGGCATGTCCGTATGATGTGTGCGTGATGGTATATTTGGTGAATTTAAATTGTGATCAAAATTAAGTATCTGTATTGTAGGGCTTTTCGAGGCAACGGATGATGTAGCTGTTTCCACTGGGTCCGTACTCATTCTTGTAGAACCATATATGAAGTAGATGAAAGTTGTTTAAAAAAACAAGATGAAACAGTTGGTGTTGATGGTTAGGAATAGGAGGTGCAGACAGCGAGGTTATGAAGTCTTAAAGATAATGGCTTTAGATTTCAATACACAGAGGCACGGACTGTGTAAAAAAACACCACTAAAGGAAGGATGTGCCAGTTGGTTAACCAGCTCAAATGGGAATATTAGACTGTACCGTATTTTTGTGACCAGAGAGAAATGCCAAAATTTGACCTTTGAGGCTTTGTTCACTCTAAAGAGTTATTGATCCAGTATTATGGCTTAGAATGCTCGATACACAGTTTGCAAATGTTGACCAGAAAACTAGTAAAAACACACTATGAATAATGCGAAAGTGAGTAGGTAGACCTTCAGTGCGGCTTCTGTTAAGTAATGGAAGGTTTGATAGTCAATGTGTTATGCTCTGTCTTCTGTAGCCTGTGCTTCTATTGGCCTTGGTGTTTACTTCTGGTTAATTGTTGCGGCAGTATTTCTTTAAATTTCGAAAGTGTGTAAAGTAAACGATGATTGATGATAGTCAACAGCCACATATTGTTCTGGAAAAGCTAGTGGCTAGTTGTCTATTACCGTAACTTTACATAGTCCTCCATGGTCAATTGTATAACTGGGCTTGTAGTGGTATAACATAAGGCATGGTAAACGTGCTAATAGGCCGGCTGATAGGTTCCAAGCATCTTATGCGGAGGTTTTTCCCAATATCAGTGTCATGAGCATAAATGGAACAATAACCATAAAATCCATCATCTCATTCCGCTCCAGCTTAATTAGTAGAACTGGGCTGTCCGAGCCGACACCCTTGGTGATCATCACTAGAGCTAATAAGCATGTATCATAACTTAGCAACTCTTCAACTGTAACAACAACAACAACACCGACTGGCTATAGGCAATTAGATGGTAAATAGATTAATATATCATAAGCGCCAGTAAAACTAACGGCGACTCCTGTACAAAGGTGGGTCTGACAGGCTGTCACTTCGATAATTGAGAGTCTGAAATTTACGGCCTAGGCCCCGAAATTTGGGTTGCCGGTCCTACAAAATCTTACTTTAGGACTTAGAAGGACTTAACGATAAGTAGCGAATCCCGATCTCAGGATACTCAAATAGCTGAACTCGAGAGGAACGAACTTACGATGGAATGTCACTGATAAAGATAATATCGTAGTAATCCCAGTATCTTGTACATCCGCAAAATGGTAGTCAAGATTTAAGAAGCAGTACAGTGAACAATCAAAGAGAGCTTGTGTTAAAGGGCACAAAATCAGGCTAGCCAACGCTCGTCAATGCCCTGCCCGCTCCCGCGCAATACTACATTAGGTAATAAAATCGTCGTAAAAAATGTTCTTTCATGCGATATGTCTGATGACTTGCGCTTGTATGCCTAGTTAAATGTAATTTGTGCTTAGGGCCCATGTGAGAATTTACGGGAACCCAACAAACTCGAGTTGTGTCTTTCATCGCCCAGTCGACACAAATAATCTGCCGGAGTAGTAATTTCAGGTTTATCGGGGTAGAATGTTGAATGTTTAATGCTTGAACCAGGGGGAACTTGTGAAGCTCTCAAAATCGACCGTTAACCTTTTACCATCCACTCTTTCGGTTATGATGATCGATCTGCTAGATAGTACATAGTATAACATTCATATACACGGCAAAGTGGCCACACTACGAACCTCGGGATCGAAGTACACAAACACACCGCTTGAAAAAAAAATTCGAAAAAAATGGCAGCTGGCAGGTTTTTGACAGGTACGCCCGTCCCCACCACGCCGCACTAGCGGTTCCAGATCACGATCCCCGCCCAAGTTTTAGCGGACTTGTCAGAGCTCAGAGCTCAACAAACATTATTATTGGAAACAAATTTAGCACGCTCAGCAGCAATACCTCAATCACATGGTTCAAAGATAAGGCAGAAGCTTGCATTTGCGGTGATACTAGTACCCTATCAAGCCTGGACGTCATGGTATGAAATATAAGCTAGGTTAGGTTCTGGGAATGAGCGGCTTAGTATGCGGCATGTCTTTAAGAACATGACCCATAATAGTTGGTTAATTAACAGTCATTTTACTGTCTTTAAGTCATATAACTTAACATAGCCCAATTTGTGTCAGATTCTGCAAGACACTAATGACATATTATCATCGGGCGTTGTAACTGTCTGTCATCAACTTTATAAAGTATATTCAGACCTTACTAATAACTGTCTAATCTAATGGCAAACTCGGTATGTTTGTTTGCTATGCAGAAGTAGTTGCATTCAATCGTTCAAAATACAATACAATATTTGTTTAAAATGTCACCATTGGAAGCAGCTTACTGGAACTACTAGAACTAAACACTCGTCCGCGTAGCTCCACTTAACTCCAGGTCAGTATTGCCAGCAGAAGCAGCTAAAGATACCTCAGTATACTGGTCAATATAATTCCCATAATAATACGGACGTCTAAAGGCGCACGCGACACTTCTTTGTGAGCAAATATTAATTCAAAGCTAGGTCAAAACATCACATATAGCATGATCTGTATGCGGTCGACGCATAGAACTGACTGATTCGAAATATCAATGTACCTCGTAATGATTGATACTCATATAGCTCCATAATCATGTATCAATAATGTATCAAGGCGGCCAGCTTATAACTATAGGTGCAGAACTACTAATCTGTTGAAGGTGCTTGAAAGACCGTAATGCGTAAATAATCGACATATACATGGTGTATCGAAGCTGCCTTGAAGAGCTTATAGCCACATGATGTGCTTCGATCGTAAGGCATTGCCGAACAGAAACATCTCGATCTTCTAGTATTGATCATTATCATTATGAAATACTTCGCAACATTGATCAATTAAATAAGATCAACGGCGAAACCATACTAGACATGGTTGGTTTTCAAGATTAACTTTCATCAAAACTACTTGTTTGTCTCAATAATGAGTAGAGTTCTGCAACTTGTTAACATCAGTTATCTCATGATGCATATAACAACAGAACAAACAAAACAGTGGGTTCTCTTCTAATGCTTACTTCATATTGATATAAAGTTGCATCAACTTATATAATCGATGATCGAAGTTGTGCTACGTCAACAGGGAATACTTTCCAAAAGATTCGACTAGTATACTACGAACTACGAACTCAACCTACGAAGCTCTCTTCAATGTTAATGCGCAATTCACAGCACCAGTATCCCAGAATCATGACAGGGGCGTATTTGTTACCGACCCGCTATACCTGTTAAACGAGGTCTCGATTCGAAGGCGGTCCTGTGTTGTATTTGCACTGGTCCGCATACTCCTTGGGTCCCTTGCTCAGTCAATGGTACTTGTCTTTCAATAATTAGTCCTTCCTTATTATGACATGACATTGATTGGGTACACTTTGCTTAGATTTGTCGAATACTAACACTAAATATATTGTACCTTAGAGATAATAAGAAAGGATCTTCTATAGACGTCACCTCGGATCAGGCAATTGAATATGAATAACAACGCCAGTGTACACTTGTGTTGCCTTGATTGACTAGGTTCGATTGAGACAATTGAGACAAGTGTACCCAGTGATAACCGGAAGTGTGTTTATACTGTACCTACACTCGAAATACTCTCTTACAGTTTTGTAGTGCTTACTGAGTAGTGATCAATGCATGTGAGTAAATAAATAGCTCAATTAATAAACCGGCAACTAGAATTACTTTGAAGCTGAAGTTCTGACCGCCTTATAGTGCGGCTGGCACTCAATTGTCAAAGTTCCTAAATCCCGAATCTGGCAAATTTAGTGACTTCTCCAGTAAACTTTATTCTGACAGTTTCATTGATCAGACAGACATACGCTGATTGCACAAAACATGTTTGGAGTTCCTGCCTACAAATCGTACGATCCTGCGAATCTGCTATATTGATGAGCCGGTTGGGCTTCTGATCCCGGTGTCTAATTAGCTGCGGTCCTGCCCCCCTTCAAACACCAGGGAAAGCAGCCCCCCTGGTGCTTTGCTTTGAGAAAGCTATTATTGGAAATGGAACTGTTTTCCCGAGAGTTGCAATAATGTTAAGTTTAAACATAGGGGCTATGGTCCATGACCATAACAATTGCGCCTCTACTTCTAATTAGGGGTGGAATGAACTACATGTAGATTGTAGAATGTGTACTACTCGTAATGCGTATATCTTTTGACAGCACATTCTGTTTATCAAAAGTTACAAAGAGGGCCAATGATCGCTATGAGTCACTTCAACATGTCAAACAGTGTCATATGTCTTCTAATCTCCATGGCTGATCACCTACTACAGAACTATTCGAATTGACAATGATCAGCATATAATTGACTTGAAAGATCTTCAGTAATTATTAAAATATTGATCAGTTATTAGCGGACAAAGTTAAGCTCGAAACGACTAGACGCGTGTTTCAAATATGTAGTCAATAATGATTTGTACGCTAGCTGTCAAAAAAAAAACCGCATACTGCAGCTCACCCCGGGAACTTCAAAATATTTGATATGTAAGTTTTATATATTATCAAGCTCGTGTTGGTTCGTTAGAGTTCTGTAGATTCTAGCCCATGTTTGAATTGAAGCTACAGCGTCCTAAAGGGTTCCTGTTACGTGGTTTTCTTTGGACATTGACCAAGTTCACCCATGTCTATAGACCTGAATAACTTGTAGAGTTATATAGTCAAGTAATTGAACAAGTAGCGGAAAGACTTCAATTCCGCATCAATCATAGAACCCGAGAGAAAGTAGAAAAGTTACATCTTACAAACAGAACTATAGTATCAACAAATATTCATTATTGGTTAAACCAAACTAAAACAAAATCAGCTTGTTAGGCCCTATGAACAGTTCAAAGTCAACTTTATATCCAATAAAGCTGTGACTCAAATAAAAACATTGTTCTTCTATGACTAGATACCATATATGTTATTATACCCCCTTTTTTTATCCTTTATAAATGCCTGAAATCGTAATATTTCCATTATATAAAAACTATCAAATTAGAAAATTCATCATCAAATAAAACATTAATTTAAAAAGTCAATGAAATGCTTTGATCATTTTCTTTCAACTTTCTCAAGATATTGATCTTTCTTCTTCTAGCATTAATGAACCAATTATCTAATTGTTGGATGGTTAATCTAGTCTTTAATAATAAATCATATTTTTCTCTGGAGTTTGGATAAGGTCTATCCAAATGATCACTCAGCCAGTTCAGAAGAACTAATGTAGTTTGTCTTGGTAAGTTTTGTCTCTTCTTTCTCATTTGATGATTAGCAACTTTCTCATCAAGTAAAATTGGGGAATGACGACCTGATATTAGTTGGTCTTCAAAACGACTAATTGGTGGGTTGAATATTTGTGCTTGACCAATTGGTTGTGATTGTGGTTGAGCTTGAGGTTGTGGTAGTTGGACCATTGGCATGGTTCCACCTGGTAAAACAGTTGGTGATACACGTCCTGTTTGTTGGTAATGTAGTGGTTGATGAGAGTAGAGTGGTTGCGGCTGTTGTTGTAGTGGCTGTGTTTGTGCTTGTTGTTGATCGTGCTCTTGATGACTAAATTGTTGCTGTAGAACTTGTTGAGACATCATTGGGCGAAGAGAAGGTTGTTGTAGTTGTTTTTGTTGTTCGTATTCTTGTGCGGCTATGTGTTGGGTTTGAATGATAGTTGGTGTAGATGGAGATGAGCTTGAAGTGGTGGATGATGCATTTGAGACTGAGCTCCCGCTTTGATCGTTCAGAAGCTCTCTGATTGATGGTAAAGAGAATTTAGGTGGCGCAATAGGCTGCTGTTGCTGCTGTTGCTGTTGTTGTTGCTGATGCTGAGTGAAATATGACTGATTACCACTGAATGGCAAAGCTGGTGGTGAGTACTTTGAGCTTGATGGATTTGGTAGTATCATGGTGTGTTTTGGCTCGAAAGACATTTGTTGTGTTTTGTTGAATAATAAGTTATCAATGGACATGAATGAGTTTACTCGATTGTTTAAGTTGACAGATGAAGGAAAGATTAAAAATTGGAAATATAATAAATATATAGAAAAGTCACAGCTTTCAACCATTAACACTCTTCCGCAAGACAAAAAATGTCTGACTTTGAATTCTTGTCATCTCGTCAATTTGGGTGATTGTCAAAGCGCGTTAAGTTGCAGGAAACTAAGGATTTGTCCGTTTTGGGAAATACATGCCCGCCGATGTGGAGACAGCTTCCACAAAAGCAAACTTCATGTGGTCAAAGGCAGGTGTCAGGCGTTAAAAAAAGAAATGAAAGATCTGTCTCCAGAAGCCTATGGCAGCAGCTTTGGCAGGTAACATTAACTGCTCTGGGTTATTCCCGGACTACAGCTCACTTAGTACGGCCTCTATCCCGCCTCTTTGCTTGCGGCCCACGAGTGTGCTGCTGGCGGCTGCCCGCTAAGCTGCCAGCTGAGATATCTGTAATCTAGACAGGATGTCAACCAATAGACAGAACTTTAACTTTGCCCAATGTAAAATTCTATTTTGAACTACGTGTAAACTATAAGAGAGAATTATTAGTGGCAATAAAACACGACAGTCCGGTTTATACCTAGAACATTCTCATTCTGAAACTCTCTGGGCTTCAAGCTCAACGTGAAAGTTGGAGCTATGATCCCATTCCAAGGTTCGCTACAGCCTTCATAATAGGCTTATTAACACATGTCGTTCTACTTTTATTGTTTTGTCACAGTTGCGGGAATTGAGGCACAATCCAATAGTCAACTGTAGAAATTCTTATATTTCAGTCCCTTTGGTGGTGACATAACCCTTTCAAGCTGCTAAAGCCTCGGGGCTTCATTATTACTTCAGAACAAAGAGTGGGTAGAAAACACACCGTTGCAGATCTAATTGGCTCTTGATAAAAATAGCGGCCAAAAAATACTGTATAATTTGACTTCGTTCACCTTGTTGAACCAATCAAAACATAGTCTAGCTGACGGGACAATGTTCAACAGTACTAACAACGTCGACTACAAACAATCAACTGATGGAAGCCATGGTTGGAACTTGGAAGATCTAGGTCCCATCAACCCTGCACCTGAAAAGGTAATAAAGAAATATTAGCGCTAAATCCTTCTGGGCATTTACCAGTTTAGCGCTTAGAATACACTAGACCAGCGCTTAGCTGAATTTAGCGCCAGTGGAATCCAAACTTTGACATTTAACTCGTGCATACTCCGTAAATGCTAGAAAGGTCAACACGCCACGTCTATTCAGGCTGTTACAGTATCCAATGACCAGTATTCCCTACCCACACTAGCCAGTACCCAGTACTATCCTTGTACTTGACAGTAGTAGTAGCTTGTCTTCAAGTGAGGGTGTAAAAGCCCACTTCTACGCTGCACTAACTAGCCTAAAATGGTCCCCAATTTCGAATACGCAGTTCTAACTGCATCTCTCTTTCATTATTTTTGCTGAATTAAGAATCGAGATCAGATTAAAGATGATTCGCTGTCAATTCTACGTGTGATCTCTTATGCAGTCAGTGCTACTAATAGACACGCTGGCCCAATTCCCAGCGTACTACGCTGTCTAATTATTATTAATTTATAGCCTTATTTAGTTCAAATGTCGGATTCTCGGTTGTCTTCCCGAGGACTGGAAAGTGGAAAGCTGTGGGAACTGTTAAGTAGCACAAAAATGTACGCAGGACCGAAACAGCTCACACTACCTGATCGCCAAAACGCTGCTGATCAGGAAGTTTTGACTGGTATTCTCATGTGAAATCGTACTCTCAACAAAGCAAGAAGTAGCGGGCCAAATCCCAAAAAGAAATCCTCCTTCTACCACTTGAGATTCCGCGACCTTGGAATTCGAGTTTGGGGGTTTTCAAAATGAAAATCTCAGATTCCAGGCGCTGTGTCATCTGCTGTCTTATGCAGTGCCTTTGAGGCCGTTAACAGTCAATCAAAAAACATGCTAAATGGCTGCATGTTTATGAGTTTAGAGACATTTTGTTACTTCTGGAAACGCCAGCTGGCAAGTACTCGAATTTCTATTAATCTACAAATGGCTAAGAAGTCCCACATTGGCAACTCATAACACCCTACATTTTGATGAAAATAGTGGCGCCAATACTTCAAAAAAGAACTATACAATATAAAGCCACGCACGTAACTCACAATACATCCATGTCTTTATACCCTGATACTTAGTAGTTAGTACTTATCACATATTATTTACTACTTCTTGCTTAAGAGGCATGTCCGCATAAGCGCTCGCTTAGGCGTTAATTTTAAAGGTTAGGCTACAACCCACAAAGATCTCGATGCCTTATTTGATAACTTAAACTTACCCCTATGGCCTATACGTGATTAGCTTTGATGCTGAAATTTTTACGACAGTGCCGTTAGATTAAGGTAAAATGTATGCAAGTGTATATAATCTAGTCACTGGCTGGAGTCTGTGCAGTGTGTAGTGGTACTGTGCACCTTGTGTACTTGTTAATGAGACTGAAAATTACTGTTACCGATAACCACAGGATGATAAGCCTAATTTCAGGATTTGGAACTTGAAAGTACATAATGAAAAGCTCAGCATTATTAAACGAGTGGTGGGATAAAGTAGCTAGCTGTGAATACTGCACGCAAGCAGATGCCGATATAGACATTCAATAGATACAATATTGAATATACCCAACTTCAACCCCCGTGGGAATTTTTCATCGGGGTGTAAGTAATTAAGATGTGTACATTTGTTCGAGAACTTCGAATCTGACCTCAAGATGTTCTACTCTTGTTGATGGCTCATGCGTTACTGCCCTGTCCATGAGCAAATTCGTAAATATTTCTTGTTGATAGCTTGGACCATCACCACCGTCACCTACAGTCACATATTCTAATTTTAGCCTGTGAAAAAAACTAAAGCTCCTATGTTCACTATGTAGCTTGGAAAGGAACATTAAGCTGCTATTCGTGTAAACTGAGAACAAGTAAAACACTAGGGGGGAAAGAACTATCCCTAATAGTTAACACTATCTACAGTGACATAGTCACTAATTGCTTGAACATAAAGACCCTTAGCTTTCAAGCTTAAACTCCCGAGTTTCAAATTTTGATGCACTTCTAGTGATTTCATTTCAATGGCTCGATACTTAACTGAGGTTTGGACTTCGCACTCAGGAGTCAAGTATCTCGTAAATATATTTGCATTAACATGCAGTCAACAAAATTAGTGACATTTTTTCACGGAGCTGGCTACTGGGACTGGGCCGTTCGCTAATTCGTCATGAATGACTACACGAAATGCCGAAGACTGATACAAGTGAGCACTGAATAGATTACAATAGCGTTACACTATGAAGTGTTTTCAACTTAGGTTTACTCGATACCCCTGTTGCAGAACATGGTTAATGTACAAAACTAATTATGGAATATTTAGCCGCTGTCCGTTTCTGAGCTGATGGGTGTCTTTTGTGTTTTTTTTTTTTTTTTTTTTTTTTTTTTTCACTCGCTAATCCCAGCGGCACCGACCCCCTTTTGGGACAATCAGTGACAGCGGCCTGTATGTGTGCCCAAGACATTGTTATAAACTGCGCACTGTACATTGTACAACTGAGAGCGACTTTTTAACGGCCCATGCGCAAGGTTTGCCGCTCCTTCAAAAGAACCTGCTAACGTGGTAGACGAGTAAATCAACCCGGTCATCAAGCATCGAGAAGTGCTAATGAAGTCGGTATAGGTTGGGAAATCCGCTTTTTCAGTTTTTGTAATCAATATTATCAAAGTCGGATCGGCTATAAGTTTATTTTTTGAGCTTGGATAATTCGGTACATAGTGCATACTAACATAGTGCATACTACAGGATTTTGATCGATAAAATTATAAAGTAGTTCTTGATTTGTGTTTGTACTAATTTGTTCTATTATACGGTGTTGAAGGTGGCCCTTGGATTGTAAATTACATCCCGCTCATTCCACCCTGATGTCTCTGATACAGATTTTTTGACGATTTCAGAACATTAACTCATTAGCCGTTCTAGAAACACGGTGAAATAGTAGTTCACAAAACTTAATTCGTCTGGACCATTCGAAACCAGATTCCTGGAATTATAAATGTAAACTGTTACAAAGGTGAAGCACTACTGGAAGTTTTTGGTTCTAGAATCTGTTCATGTATTCTTTGAAAAAGCTGGTAAGTACGCATGTCCATACACTTTGTACATTTAAGAAATCTATATGTGTTACATATTTACAAAATAGTGAACCCATTGTGGCAAATCAATCTGAGTAAGTCTGGTCATGAGTTCTATCTTCGATCTTACGCTACCAACAACGTAATATGCAGCTGGTAGCTAGTTGTATAATTAAGCCGCGAACTGACACAAAATTGTTATTATATTAGGCAGAAATATTATAGAGAGATGTCGCGAAATATTCCGAAATCGTATCAACTCGTAAGCTTTTATGAATAAATTAAATTGATTGTACTCTGATTATTAGTACGAAAATGAGTCTAATAATAATATATTTCTGATCTGAATACTCTAAGCTTTAAAATACATGTCTTCTTTAGCTCATAAGTCTTGATTTGAAAAAGTTGAATTTTTTTATGTAAAATCATTTCAATATATTTTTTCAATTATTGTTTTTGTGTTATAAGCCTAGCTTTTTAAAATTTCAAATTTCGACATGAAAATTTTTTCAACGATATAAGTGCATTGGTCGGTATAACTAGAGTACGAGTTATGACATGTTTTCACAGTCTGTATCGTAGTTACTTATCTACAAACTTATTATTATAGCTCTACCTATCATTATGGATTGATCAGTAATATGCAGTACTACTCGGTAGGGACACTTAGATCAAAAAATGCTTGTTATTTCAGTTACCCGGCCCTACTAGCAGAGACCGGAGACAGGCGGAGCTTTCAGTTAACAGCGACATGCGCGATATGGGCATATTTTTTTGGCAACAATTGGATTATTAAGAGCGATTTAGCTTCTACCCATCAAACATAACACCGATCTTAGTTTATCACTTCCATCTCCATCTACAAAGTACCAGTGAAGAATCTCTCAGCGGACGAATTCAACAGTAACTGCTCGCGATCAACTCATCCAATACCAGACTATCAGCCCATTACTGCCTATTACCGTCGTGGTTGCTAGTCTCCGCGCTTATTTTGACACCCCCTTTTGGTAATCAATACCAGTCACAGCCTACTAATAATAACGATGGCCGACATCAATATAACCAACGTTCAGAAAGACCAACATGCATACTCTTGTAAGAGATGCAGAAGGCTCAAGAAGAAGTGTACAAGAACCATACCAATCTGTTTGAACTGCTCTAAAGCTGGGGAGGCATGCGAATACGTCCCAAGAGCACCAAGAAGGAAGAAGCTCGAAATATTAAAATCAGCTAATCAACTAAAGACTTCCAATAACGGTAATGTACCTTTGGCTCCAAACGGTCCCACAAAAGAGTCTTCTAATAATGCTGCTTATAACACAAACTACAACTCGCTGAATCAATACAACTCAACTACTGCTAATCCTACGCCGAATATTGTCTCCAGTAATCTTCTGAACCTGACACCCTCTCCATCACCATATCAGCAATTCCCAATGATACCAAGAACGAGGTCAGCATCTGTGACTTCTAACACATCATTGAGACAACTGAATTATGGTACGACTGATCCTTTTTCCTACACACAGATTGAAAACTTCAATTTCTCTGGACTACCGCCAATTAGCTCTATTACAAGTTCGGTTAATGGGAGTAACAACCTGAACGGTGGTGTTAATGTCAATTCATTGAACACTAATAACCAAAACGGCAGCAGCTCTCAAAGTACTAACAACGACTTTGCTGCGTTAGCACAAGGATTTAATTTCAATAGCAACTCCATACATCAAAATCTCAACTCATTCTCAAACAATCAGTTCCCATTCCACAAGATTCCATCTTCTGTGCCATCACCAAAATCATCAATATCAAGTGTCGACTCAAGTCTCATAAGAAGGATTATACCAAACACCAATAGTACAACAGCCAACAACAGCGCACCTAATAATGTCACTTTACCTACTAATGATTCCGCCCAAAATAGAATGTTACATTCAGTGATGGGAATAAGCAACAGAACAGGACCACCACCAGAGATTCCAGAGTTTTCAAGATCTTTGATCTTACAATGTGCAGATTCATACTTTCATGAGTTTGCACGTCATTATCCATTCTTGAACAAAGCTGATTGTCTTGAAAGGATCGAAGCTATTGACCTGGAAAGATTGAATAGCATGAATGCTGCTGATTCTTACGAGACTTACATGGTGCTTTTGATAGGTTATTGTTCATTGGAAAGAAGAGAGAAAATCCCTACAGATAAAGCTTTGAAGGATTACCTTAATTACAAATCTCTGGATCAGTTATCATACATTTTAGACTATGAAGAGCCAAGTTCTATCAGACAGTTACTTTTCTTGGGTATTTATTCTTTCTTTGAAGAATCTGGGAACACTTCATGGAATTTAAGTGGAATGCTTACAAAGCTAGCACTCTCACTGGGGTTGAATAGAAAACCTATGAATCCAAACTATAGTGAAACATCAGAAGAAGAATGGGAATATAGAAAAAGATTATTCTGGAGTGTTTATAGCTTTGATAGACAATGTGCTATTGCTCTCAACAGACCCGTTGGTATAGATGACGATGATATCAGTTTATCATTCTTGAATGTTTTACCTTATGAGGATGCAATTGAGATAAGATTGATAAATACTATTCTTGATCTAAGAAGAATAGAAGGATTGATTCAAAAGAAGGTACATAGCGTTAGTGCATCTACAAGATACAATACACCAGAAGCTAAAGCTAATGTTTTAGATGAATTGAGAAAAGAAGTGGAGGGATGGTACAGTAGAGCCAGTGATTTCAATATGTCAAACAGAAAGGCATCATTGACAACAGTGTCAGTATCATGGTATAGTGCTTCATATTATCAAATGTTACTACTATTATATAAACCATCATTTTTATTTCCTCACCCAACAAAAGAAGTCATGGAGGTTGTGGGAAAAGCATGTTTACAATCAATTGCTTACACTTTTAACTTGTATCAAATTCATATGGTGCCATTATTCTGGACTCATCTTTATAGATTGATGTCAATATTCACACCATTGGTACATTGCTTAGTGACAAACTCTGTTGAATTGGCAGAACTGAAAACTGAGCTGACGTTGGCAATCGAGATCTGTGAATACTACTGTTCCAAATGGAGTCTTGCCTTAGAAGTTGTCAACATATTGAACCAGATCAATCATACCATTTTGGATGCCAATTTAGGTTATGGTTTTGATGCTAGACAAAAAGAAGAATTAACTCGAAAGCTGGTCTTATTTGCCCATCAATACTTGGGTTCTTTGAACAGCAGCAAGATTGATATATGGCACGATGATCCTCTTGTGTCTAGCATATTGGCTATAGACGTTAACTGAGAATGCCTCTCTATGCCATGACCTTTTTTTTTTTCCATCTACAATAGTTTAGTTAGCATAGATTCTTTTTTTTTTGTTGATCCATTATATTAACTAATATAACCCATGTTCATCTGTAGAGACAGATCTTGTTTAAAAATACAGTTTAAGTGTTGATAAATTCATAAATTTCCCATTATCTTCATTATTTATTTCTTAGCAGCTGCGACCTTAGCCAACTCATCTCTGTTTTGATAGTTAGTATTTGCAAATTTACTTGGTATTGTGATTTCCACATCATACGTACTTCAATTCCTTTGTGAAGTTATCATCGGCGTCATTATCATCCCAGCCACCTACCCAAAGGGCCTGTTCGTTATGTACGCCTACTGTTTCTTGTTCATTCCAGTCTTCTGCTTGGAAATCTTCAAATTCGTCGTCTTCCTCTAGGGATTGTATGACTTTTTGGTTGGTGGCGGTATCTTTCTGTTGTTCTTGAGCAGACATTGTGTTCTGTGTTCTGTGTTCTGTCTATATGAATGTATGAGTTTGTTTGTTGATGTGATTAGTGATTACTATCAAAATTGGCCACTGTTTTGCCCACAGATCTATTAAACACAGCCGGGTAACAGTTTTTGCTCTTTTCTCTAATAAAAAAAAAATGCACAAAAATGGCACATTTTTTGTAGAACGAATTCGCGAAGAAGTTTTTCTAGTACAAAAAAAATTTAGCCCAAAACTCATCAAATCAACAAAAGCTTTTTAATCGACTCAGTACAACAAAAAGATCTTACTATTCTTGACCTTTGAGTTGATCACGACTGGAAACCTTTTGGCTTATCAAAATCATTTTTTTTCCTCTGAAAAGAAAAGATGAAGGAAACAGTTGTTGATATCACTGCAAAATACATCAAAGGTATCGAATTTGGTGCCCTGTCCGAAGAAGACATCGTCGCCCAATCTGAAGTGGAAGTTGTTACCAGAGATCTATTTGATTTAGAGCAAGGTAGAACACCAAAACAAAATGGTGCCCTAGATACTCGTATGGGTATTTCCTCAAACTCTTCAGAATGTGCTGTTTGTCATGGTAATCTAGCTTCTTGTCATGGTCATTTTGGTCATTTGAAATTAGCTTTACCTGTCTTCCACGTTGGTTATTTCAAAGCTACTATTCAAGTCCTACAGTCTATCTGTAAGTGTTGTGGTGCTTTATTAATTGATGAAGAGACCAAGAGAAAATTCAGCCAAGATCTTAGAAGACCAGGTATTGATAACCTAAGAAGAATGAACATCATCAAGAAGATTGTTGACCAATGTAAAAAACAAAGACGTTGTTTTGAATGTGGTGCAGTCAATGGTGTTGTGAAGAAAGCCGCCGCTGGTTCAGGTACCGCTTCATTGAAAGTGGTTCATGATACTTACAGATGGGTCGGTAAGAAATCTACTCCTGAAAAAGATGAATGGGACAAGGATTTGAACCAAGCTGTGTTGGATAACCCAGACATTGAAAGATTTGTGAAAAGATCCATGGATGATTTGAATCCTTTGAAAGTTTTGAACTTGTTCAAACAAGTGAAACCAGAAGACTGTGAACTTTTGGGTATTGATTCAAAAAGAGGTGGTAGACCAGAAATGTACATATGGAGATACCTACCGGCACCACCAGTCTGTATCAGACCTTCTGTTATGATGTCAGATTCTCCAACTTCTAACGAAGATGACTTGACTGTGAAATTGACTGAAATCGTTTGGACCAATCAACTAATAAGAGCTGGTATTGATAAAGGTATATCAATCAACAACTTGATGGAACAATGGGATTACCTTCAATTATCTGTTGCAATGTATATCAATTCTGATGCCGCATCTCCTTCCATGTTACCAGGTGCCAGTGGTTCAGCCAAATCTGCTAAACCTATCAGAGGTTTCTGTCAAAGATTGAAAGGTAAACAAGGTCGTTTCAGAGGTAATTTATCTGGTAAGCGTGTGGATTTCTCTGGTCGTACTGTTATTTCACCAGATCCAAACTTGAGAATTGATGAAGTTGCTGTTCCTGATAGAGTTGCTAAGATTTTAACTTATCCTGAAAAGTGTACTAGATACAATAAAGAAAAACTACAAAACTTAATATTGAATGGTCCAACTGTTCATCCTGGTGCCAATTACCTTTTGAAGAAGAACGAGGATGCTCGTCGTAACTTGAGATATGGTGATAGAGTGAAACTAGCCAAGAACTTATCATATGGTGATGTTGTTGAAAGACATTTAGAAGATGGTGATGTTGTTTTATTCAATAGACAACCTTCCTTACATAGATTGTCTATCTTGTCGCATTATGCTAAGATTAGACCTTGGAGAACTTTCAGATTGAATGAGTGTGTTTGTACACCTTATAATGCCGATTTCGATGGTGATGAAATGAATTTACACGTTCCTCAAACAGAAGAAGCAAGAGCTGAAGCTATCAATCTAATGGGTGTGAAAAACAATTTATTGACACCAAAATCTGGTGAACCTATTATTGCCGCTACCCAAGATTTCATTACTGGTTCCTATTTAATTTCCCACAAAGATTCTTTCTTTGACAGAGCCACTTTCACACAATTACTATCTATGATGTCTGATGGTAACTTACAATTTGATCTACCTCCACCTGCTATTCATAAGCCTGTATATATGTGGACAGGTAAACAAGTTTTCAGTTTACTAATCAGACCAAACAAGAACTCACCAGTTGTTATCAACTTGGATGCTAAATGTAAAACATTTACACCACCTCCAAAACATTTACCTAATGAAATGTCTCCAAATGATGGTTTCGTTATTATACGAGGTTCCAATGTGTTGAGTGGTGTTATGGACAAATCATTATTAGGTGATGGTAAGAAACATTCTGTGTTCTATACAATTTTAAGAGATTACGGTCCAAACCAAGCTGCTCAAGCTATGAACAGAATGGCCAAACTATGTGCTAGATTCTTAGGTAATAGAGGGTTCTCCATTGGTATTAATGATGTTACCCCTGGACAAAATTTGAAAGATACCAAAGAACAAATGGTTGAATTTGCTTATGCCAAGTGTGATGAATTAATTCAACTTTATAATGAGGGTAAATTAGAAACCCAACCAGGTTGTAACGAAGAACAAACTTTAGAAGCCAAGATTGGTGGTTTGTTATCCAAAGTTAGAGAAGAAGTGGGTGAAGTTTGTATTAGAGAATTAGCATCTTCAAATGCCCCATTGATTATGGCTACATGTGGTTCTAAAGGTTCTACTTTGAATGTGTCCCAGATGGTTGCTGTTGTCGGTCAACAAATTATCTCCGGTAATCGTGTTCCTGATGGGTTCCAAGATCGTTCTTTACCACATTTCCCAAAGAATTCCAAAACTCCACAATCTAAAGGTTTCGTGAGAAACTCTTTCTACAGTGGGTTGAGTCCTCCAGAATTCCTTTTCCATGCTATTTCAGGTCGTGAAGGTTTAGTCGATACTGCTGTGAAAACCGCTGAAACCGGTTATATGTCTCGTAGATTGATGAAATCTTTAGAAGATTTGAGTTGTCAATATGATAACACTGTCAGAACATCAAGTAATGGTATTGTTCAATTCACATATGGTGGTGATGGTTTGGATCCAATGGATATGGAAGGTGATTCTAAACCTGTCAATTTCGTCAGAACATGGGATCATGCTTACAATGTTACATTTGATAAGAATGAAAAATCATTATTACCATACCAAGTCATTGATGTTGTTAATAAAATTTTATCTCCATTAGAAGAAAGACTTGTCAGATATGATAATTTGGGTAACCTTGCTTCTCCTGAAGATTTTGATAAGATTGAATATATCGATCAACAAGATGCTGAAAGAGAATTCTACCAATCTGTTCGTGAATTCATCCTCAAAAAGGCTAGTTATCTAAACAAAGTGAGAGAATCAAAAGGTCTACATGGATATCTAGAAAAACCTAATGATGAACTAGCTGAGATGGATCTAGATGCATCATCAAGTGACTCTGCAGTAACTGTTATCAATCAATTATCAAAGATCACTGAGAAGTGTGTTCGTAAATTCATGGAAATTTCATTACTCAAATATATCCGTGCTAAAGTGGAACCTGGTACTGCCGTTGGTGCTATCGGTGCCCATTCTATTGGTGAACCAGGTACACAGATGACATTGAAAACTTTCCATTTTGCTGGTGTTGCCTCCATGAATGTTACATTAGGTGTTCCTCGTATTAAGGAAATTATTAATGCATCCAAAGTCATTTCTACTCCTATCATCAATGCTGTTTTGGTCAATGATGGTGATGAAAGAGCAGCAAGAGTTGTTAAAGGAAGAGTTGAAAAGACTTTACTTTCAGACGTTGCTTTCTATATTCAAGATGTTTATAAAAATGATATGGCTCATATACAGGTTAAGGTTGATCTAAAGACAATCGAAAAGTTGCAATTAGAATTAACAATTGATGATATTGCAATTGCCATTTCAAAAGCTCCAAAATTGAAGATCTCAGCTGGTGATATTTCTGTTGTTAAGAAGAATTTGATTCAAATCAATGTTTCTACAGAATCAAAAGCCAAATCTATCAGTACTTCTGCTAAAGAACCTCTAGAGAATGAATTATTCTTCAGAATGCAACATCTACGTCGTGTCCTACCAAGTGTTGTTGTTAAAGGTCTTGCTGATATCTCAAGAGCTGTTATTAACATTCGTGATGATGGTAAGAGAGAATTACTTGTTGAAGGTTATGGTTTACGTGATGTCATGTGTACTGATGGTGTTGTTGGTCATAAAACAAAAACCAATCATATCTTGGAAGTCATGCAAGTGTTGGGTATTGAAGCTGCTAGATCAAGTATCATTGGTGAAATTGACTATACCATGTCTAATCACGGTATGAGTGTCGATCCTCGTCATATTCAATTATTAGGTGATGTCATGTCCTTCAAAGGTGAAGTTTTAGGTATTACTAGATTCGGTTTAAGTAAAATGAGAGACTCTGTTTTACAATTGGCTTCTTTCGAGAAAACCACTGATCATTTATTCGATGCTTCTTTCTATATGAAGACTGATAAGGTTGAAGGTGTTTCTGAATGTATCATCTTGGGTCAAACCATGTCTATTGGTACTGGTGCCTTCAAGTTGGTCAAAGAAACCGCAATTGATGAACAAGAATTAGTTCTCAAACCAACATTGTTTGAAGATTTGTTGGGTGAAATTGCTGTTTGAAGTCATTGATTTTTCCTTTGTATATACAACTTTGTCGGGACGGTTCCCTCATCGAATTCTTTGTCATGGAATGTGATCATTCTAGAATAATGGATTCCCCTCCATTTCATGCATCTTAATGTTGTATGCCAAAATTATAGAATCCAAAAGTAAATTTATGTGTTATATGTTAAGTTTGAAACTGTAGTTTATCATCTCATCTCATTATTCTTCCTATTGGAGTTTGAAAGTTTTGTGGGTTTCTTGAACTGGATGCCGCTGAAAATGAAGATGATGTTGTAGTAGTTGTTCTTGAAACACTAGGGGTTGTAATTTCAAAGTTAGGAATATTATTTGGAGAATAATTAGCCATAGAGCTATTGAAGGATGAATTTGAATCGCTTTGGTCATCCACTATTGAGTTATCAGCAGAGAGTGACGATCTTTCAGTGGTAAAACCATCAAACCTTTCAAGTTTCTTCAAAATTGTTTTATCTTGAACGGTATCAACGAAGCCATCCTCATCATTTATAAATCTGCTCAAGTTCAGATCTTTCCAAGCAGGCTCATGATTCTTTTGACGAGCTTTGCTAACTCCAAATGTTGTATTCTGAATATTGTTTGTGTCATTTTCGTCATCAATATTCACTCCTGGTGTATCGATTTCTTCAAACGGAAGCTTATCATGGACCCAGTCTGAGATGTAAAGTGCGTGATGTGATGCTTCCAGGTGGATGTATGACGATTGCGAGTCACTGTACATGTCGTTGATTTAGTCTGAGAATGTTCACTATTATTTTAGTTCCCTGTTCATTCTAAACACTGTTATGTTTTCGTTCTGTGTCAATGTTTATTTATGTGATTAAGTAATTTAGAAAAAAAATTAAAATCACCATAGCAACAACCATACAAAACTACATCGACATTTAACATAAATCATTCAAATCCGTATATAATTTAATCCATAGTTACTTTGTAGCTCACTTTGATACATAGACATCATGAGATTGCATAGCCACTGAAGTAGCTCACACTACTGTCCGAATAGCTTTTAGCATGACTGCTCTGTCTGTATCCTATCCAATCGAATTTTGCCCAATCTTCACCGCGGTGGTCCTTCTCACGAACAATCTCTAAAGTCTTTAGCAAAATTGAGATTGGTTTCTGTCCACATATGGTATTCCCAGTAACTGCAATATAGCTATCCCAGTCAGAAGAGGAGCCTGTGGAAGCAATTTTTGCTGCCAACTTATCTAAATATTCGATCGACTTATAGATAGGCAGTCCATTGCTCAAAAGTTTAGACGATGAACTCAATGGCTTCAGGGAGTCCAAAGACCCACTAGGAGTGTACTTGGTATATCCAAACCTTGAGCCCCAATGACAAAAGTCACTACTGATGACAAAGGTATTTTCCTCATCTACTAGATATTGTGACAATACCTTTGCAACTTTTTGATCAAACGAGCCCGTGGAGTGGGATATCATGATAGGAATGATACTGGGAACACCTTGTGGAAGACCTTTAGTAAGTTTGTGAATGAACGGAGCATGCATCTCAAAGCTATGCTCGTCCTCATCTGTAGTAATATCCATAGTCTTGAAGATGTCATGTTTGATCAGTTCATTAACAACCTCTTTATCCACTGGTAAATTACCGAAAGGTGTTTCATAAGCATCTGCTTTACTAACCTGAGCAACATTCTTGAAGTAAACATGGTGAGATGGACCTAATATGAAGACTCGTTTCCTGTTATGTTCATTTGTTAGTAATAGTAATATCCGAGAAGGAGTATATGGGGTAACTTACACTTTGGTAGTATCCCAGACTTTATAGGTCTCAGCAAGCGTTGATCCTGAGTAAGTATATCCAGCATGACTTTATGAAGAGGAGACAGTTAGTATGGATGATCGACTGAACATTTAAAAACAGACAACTCACGGTCCAATCAAGAACCTGGCACCAGGGATTTGGTCAGGAGCCTTCTGGAGGAACTCATCAATCTGTTTACCTAGTCTGACGGGATTTGAGGAGTACCACGAGCCAGAGTGGGTGGCAGAACGAATGATTGGTGTCATGCTATATGATTTCACTATGAACTTCAGTACTCTTAGTAACATATATATTGAGAAATGGTGTCATTATTTGACATAATCTGAAGCCTCTTCCCGTTTGCCATAAAGATATGACATAATCACATATTTCATTACATAATCATAATAGTGTATATTGGTTTTGTGGACAAAGATAAGTCGCAATACGCTCTGTTCGGCATTTAGAGAGTGTTTGTTGGGCGTAGGTAGCTCTGCCAGTATAATTTCTTACAATGATGGAAGATCTCTGTCACAAAGACTCTAAACTCATAACGTCTGTGGACCTGGAAGAACATGGTTAGATCGTTATTGAAATCATCTCTTTTGTTATTGTCTGTTTACTGTTATTTACAAACTGTCCAGTCATACTACTATGATAACTCCGTCTACGACCTTTTGCTAAGATATGCGTTCATATCAAAGATATCCTACTGTATCGATTACCTCAAAGAAGATCATGATTTGGCTACGCCCATAGTTTTAAAACCAAAACCTTATATGTTTCTACAGAATGGATTTGATAGATCTGACTATTATGGACCCTTTGATGCAGGTGTTTACAATGAGGAGAATGAAACTGATTCTGGTGATGAGAATGATGATATTATTGACCTTCATGTTGCTAAGATGCTATATAATCATAATACAGTGAATTCTGCTTCAGGAACATCAGATACCAAGAAAACATCAGCTGGATTCTTTGCTGTTGACCATAGAAGGAATGGAACTATAATATTAGCCTTGAGGGGAACAGTCAATACAAGGGACTATATGACTGATGTTAATATTGCTACGTCAAAGTACGTACCTTTGCACGAAGAAGCTAGAGATAAACTAGGTGATTGTGATAACTGTAAAGTCCACAAAGGCTTCTACGAGAGGTATAAAGAACTTTCTCCTGAGATTTTCCCAACAATAGAGACTTTGGTGAAGAACTTTCCAGACTATAAGCTAGTTATAACTGGACATTCTTTGGGCGGTGCTATTGGTGTTTTGATTGGGTTGGAGTTGGCATTGTTAGATTATACTCCATTAGTGATCGCATATGGGTGCCCCAAAGTTGCAAACATCCAGCTAGCCAATTTCATTGATCAGTTGTTTTTGACAGAAGAGCTATTAGATGAGAATGTGATGGAAAAAGATGGTCTTGTGGCATCAGGCTTAATTAGGGTTGTTCATAAGGGCGACTATGTTCCCCTTCTACCGCCAGGTGGCGCCTTTTATCAAGCCGGGGTAGAATTTTTTATTGAAAGTGACGAGTTACCACATCCAAAAAGCTCTGTTCACTTCAATGGACTTGCGAAGAATCTCTCTCATCCTTTTGACTTCAATTTCGGTGACTTGTTTTCGTTTGATCCATACAGGATGCTTCACCATAAACAGCACACAGAGTACTTCTACACATTACGAGCAGAATGTGAGGATATCCACGATAGCTATGTACAGAGCTCTGATGAGAGTTACAACGACGATGATGGATATGCAGATCAGGAAGATGGAGATGGAGATGAATACGTCGATTATAATCATCTCGACAATGCAGAAGATGAAGAAGACTCAAGTTACGAGATATATGATCATGTAATCGAAGAAAATGGAGATTGAGGACGCCACTCAAAGCTTTATCTTCATAGTTTACTTAGGTAGTTATAATAGTTAGAAACTTTTAACGTCATTATAGACTTCGTAGATATTTATTTCCGGAGACAATCGGATATAGAGATTAATTTTCAGCTCATCTCGAGAAAAACAAATAATGATAAGATATATCGAGTGACCTCTATTGTTCTGGTTAAAGGGACATCGTCAATCGCTTTGTGCACGTAAAAACCCTCTGTTCTGTGAACAATGATGGGAAATATCTTTGGACAGACGCTATACAACGTTCATACCAGCTCACGAGCAGCTGGTTTTGGTGTTGCAAAATCTAGGAGAAGATTAACTTTATTTGTTCCCCCAAGTACAAAACAGCCTTTATTTAGGTATGGAGGCTCACCAGATCAGAGGAGTTTTCTATCTCTGGGAACTTCTGTTTCAGCTGAAGATGAAGATGGTGGACAACTGAGTAGAACCGTTTCACTGCCGTCCCAAGTCAGTGATATACCGGTTGAACCAGAACTGGATTGGCTTTTAGCTGAGCATCAGCGAAGATATTCAAGTGTTAATAACTCAGACCAGGAAGAAGAAGAAGAATCTGATGATGATTATGGCTTACAACAGGACTACCATGGCTATGAAGATTCAAGTGATGATAATTTCGCTCAGTTTATCAAAAGAGTAAGACATAGTCAGAACCAACATCAACAGTACGCAACACAACAGAAAAGTCAGAGGAGAAGGTCATCATTGGGATCATTGAGTTTATCACAACCGACTGACGAAGATTTTGAACATGAAATAGTTACGACTAAATCAGAAATCAATAAGCTATTAGAGTATGCCATACCATTGACCATAACATTTTTGTTAGAACACATATTCTCTCTGGTTTGTGTACTTGTTGTGAGTCATTTAGGTAAAGTTGAACTAGCTGCTGTTTCTCTAGGTGGTATGACCTCAAACATTATTTTTGCTGTGTTTGAGGGGCTATCAACTGTTTTGGATACCCTTTGTCCACAAGCTTATGGTGCTGGTGACAAACTTGCAGTTGGTGTATTATTTCAAAGATGTTCTTTATTGGGTATGGTTGTTTTCATACCGTTTGGATTTATCTGGTGGTTTGCTGATATGTTCTTGGATGTCTTTGTAGACGATCAAGAGGTTGTGAAATTGGCGATGGTGTATCTGAAAGTGGTACTACCTGGTGCACCAGCTTACATCCTTTTTGAGAATTTAAAGAGATACTTACAGGCGCAAGGAATATTTGAAGCTGGTACGTATGTGTTACTGATCTGTGCGCCATTGAATGTTCTGATAAGTTACCTTCTTGTTTGGGATAAACGCATAGGACTAGGATTTATTGGAGCTCCTATCGCAATTACCATCAATTTTTGGTTGATGTTCTTGCTACTTGTTGCCTATGTCGCATTCATTGAAGGTAGTGAGTGTTGGGGTGGATTTTCCAGAAAAGCACTATATCAATGGAAAGATCTTATTGACTTGGCTATTCCAAGTATTGTTATGCTAGAAGCAGAGAGTTTGTCGTATGAGGTACTAACTCTTTTTGCTTCTCGATTTGGAACAGATTATTTGGCTACACAGTCTGCTGTTTCAACAATAGCATCTTTACTTTACATGATTCCATTTTCTGTTGGTATCGCTTCCGCAACCAGAATAGCCAACTTTATTGGAGCAAGAAGAATTGATTGTGCCAAGTTAGCTAGTAAAATTGGAATTTATGCTGCCGTGATTATTGGAACATTCAATTGTTTTGCACTACTAGTGCTGCGTAAACAAGTTGCCCATATGTTTTCTAAAGACGAACAGGTGATTGACATGATTGTGCAAATCATTCCATTGATTTCGTTTTGTTTATCATTTGATTCCTTAAATGCAGTTGCTGGAAGTTGTTTGAGAGGTCAAGGAATGCAAAGATTTGGAAGTTGGATTAACTTGGTGGGCTATTATGTCCTTGGTATGCCTTTAGCATGGCTATTTGGGTTTTACTACGATTACAAACTAATAGGATTATGGCTCAGTATGCTTATTGCTTTCATCATAATAGGTGTGAGTGAAGCATGGTTTGTTGTGAACGCTGATTGGGAAAGAATCCTTGAAGAAGCTGACGATAGAAAAGATGATGATCTAGAACAATATTGATAGTAATATGAACTAATTCACTAATTAATAATAGTAATACATACAGAAGTCATGACAGCTACAAACTAAATATGTGTAAGAAACAAAATCCATAAAATAAACATATCCAACCTATACCATAGAAATAAAAATAAAAATAAGAAACAACACCATAGAAAAGAAACCCATTGCACTTTGATCAAACACTTGGTACGCTTAATGGTTTACTGATGACCAAGATAGCTCCGTTATCAGCATTTACAACATTTATCACCTTTAACCATTCCTGATCGATACCATTAACGACAGCGGTAACATAGTAATCACCATCATCGTTGACTAGTTTGATATTGTTACCATTCTCTGAGACAAATTGAACACCTTTTCTGGTATCATCTAGAGCATCAAATTTTAGTTCGCCATCAACAATATGAGAAAGGACAAACTCCTTGATGTTAGAACGTGTGATCTTATCATTCTCTTCTTCAGAGTTGGAGTCATCAACAGGAGTAGGGAACTGCCATGGCTTTAATGATAGGGTTTCTATACCTTCATCTGTTGGTGCAAAAACAATAGATAGTTTCTTTCTGTTGTTGAATCTTGATGAAACTTCCACATTATCTCTGACATAGTATGCAAACAAAGAAATGGCTTTGTTGGTAGAGAGACTTGAGGTTAATAAAGTAGGACCTTTCTTAGGTTCTTCCCCTGCAGGTATGTATATTTCGCTGAACTCTGCATTCATATTTGGTGGTTCTTGAAACAAGGGTTGCTCCACAAGTATGGCTCTTTTATCAAGATTCAATGGTTTGAACTGGTCAGAATCTTTGAAAATATTCTTCCCTAAAGCCGTGCAAACACAGTAGGCTAATAATGTAATCGATGCAATTTTCATTTTGGTATTCTATATTGCTTTCACACAATTAAACAGATTGCAAGTTGCTTTACCATTATTTGTGACATGATAAAGAATTCACTTGGTACGCACACGAAACGATGATTAGGTAAGTAAACGAAAACAATTACCAAATTGGGAAACAGAGAGCTGAGTTACCGTACAGATTTGCCGCTCATGACTCTATTGCCAACCGGTTTCGAACACAATCTCAAGAATCCCTTCTTATGAACTCAAACATACCATAAATATTTCAGATAGAATACTAGAACAGCGACCTATCGAAAAAATTAGCCGAATATCTTGGGTTACCCGGATTTCAGATTTCGCGAAATTCGCGGTAATTTTTTGGTTTCCCTGGTTATTTTTTTTTGTTTACCCATTGACTTTTGTAATGAATTTTAGTCAAAATCGATTCATTGGATCCACGTTTTGCCATACAATTCCACAGGAAGGAGATGCAATGGGTGTGCTTCGGCAGTTGCCTAGTAATCCGATGCTGAGAAATCGATTGGCACCAACCTCTAGCTCATAGCTTGAAACCTGACAGAGATAGCGGGCAGTCTTGCAACAATGGATTCGATGGTCAAATTGGAG
>JAJMLN010000016.1:0-237300 GCA_030569675.1 Wickerhamomyces ulmi
GATAACCACCCTTGTGTAATAGCATAAAAGGCTTCCCAAGTGGCCCTCAGATGCGTTCTGGCACACCAATTATTCCAAAAAATCTTCCTGCCGGAGGCTACATATCCAATGTTTTTTAAGCAGATATTTACAGGAAGGCGCAGATCCCACAAAAAATCTTATATTTTGGGTTTTTTGGTGCGACACTTTCTCGTCACTCTAATGGGTACAAATCCCCCGCCAAAACACAATTTCTTTTTGAAAAAGGGTCCCCGGTTCCGGTAATATTCGCGGGAAGGTAACGGTCTTAAAATTGTGCATAAAACGTATAAGTCCTGAAAGCGGTGTGATTTATTTCTGTTGGATTTTTCCTCTTCTTTGCTAGTTTCCTTGTCCACTTGTCTCCTGGAAGCACTTGAAGCAGTTGTATATATATCTTGAAGTCGTGCAAATGCAGTTCCTCGACCTACCAACTGAGATCATCGCCAATGTTGTTCAGCAGTTCGACGATGTGCGGGACTTCATCGATATCGCACTGGTGTGCAAAAAACTACAAAAGATCGTTCGCAGTATAGTGGTGACGACCGGTGACGGACCTGAACAATCAGATATATTCAAATCGATCTCTGATACTTACATCCAGATCGACCTTGATGATGAAACACCACACTTGAAAACAGCCATCAAATCTTATAAGCATTTCATCTTTGAATACAGCCTTCATAAAAAGGTCCGACTACAAAGTTATATCAGATACCTATCAAATTGCAAACCTAAGAGAAAATATAGAATCACAGAAGTGTTTTTAAATGATTATGCTGCTCGTTATTCATTTGGATTACAAAACTTGAACGATATCAAACTCCCTGATTCTTACTTGTTCGATGTCAATAGAACGATTTATGCTAATGCCTCAGATTTTGCTATCTTAATTGAACATTGGCACTCATATGGACCAAGTAATAGAACATCGTTTGAATCAATGAACGTCGTGGCACATACTTATAACTTTAGCTCATTAAAGCTAGTTCCTATGCTGTTAGTTGCTAATAATCCATATAGTGATATGACGATACATGGGAAATTCATTGAACATATTTCCGGAGTATTGAATATAGATCAAGCAGATGGACCATCTTCAGAAACTGCATTATCTAAATGTTTCACAAACACAGGATTACCAAACCTAACTATACTCGATGGGTTATCAGTTTCGAGTGGGTTTACCTTCAAAGGTTTACAAATATTCGATAAGTTGGAAGAACTAAGATTGAGATCATACGCTTCTGAATTTGCTTTACCACGTTTGATGAATCCAATATCATTACCAAAACTAAGATTATTGGAGATCGCAGGTGATTCAATCTCTTTAACAAATTTGAACCTACCAAACTTGACTGATCTGTCTGTGATATTACAAGGTTCAACAATGTCAGGGCATCAATCTGATATGGTCATTAGAAACATCCGTGTTGAGCAACTAACGAATTTTGACCTAAGAATGATGGTTAATTGTTCTAATCGTGTCTATAATATTCTGAAGGGGTTCCCAGACTTTAATCATCTAAAGAGTTTGAAAGTTTTAGGTAATGTTAAACTGAAAGATATAGCTTCATTCACTTTCCCTGTCCTAGAATTCCTTGAAGTTAGAACAATGCCTTTGAATTTTGATGAGAGAGATCAAGCTCCTGATTTATTCGATACCAGAAGAGTAACACAGAACATCGTTCCAGCTGTTAAGAAATTGAGATTACTAGATGTTTTGGACTTTTATCCTTTGTTCATCGGTGAATTCAAGTTTGTATATCACGGCTTAACTGAACTGATAATATCAGTTGATTATATAAAGCCAAACAACAAGAAATTCGCAATTTTGAAAGAGAACTACCCAGATCTGAAGGAACTTACTCTGTTGACTAGAAATGTCAAACTTCCAATCAAAGAAGGAGATTCTAAAGAACTGATAAACATCACAATCGACTTACCTAACTTGGAAAAAATCAGTGGTCTAAAAGTCCTTTTGGACCGTTGTCTCACGTGGGAAAGTGATAAGAGTAAAGTAAAAGAAGTATTCCTGTGATAATAACAACATACAACACACACACAACACATATATTACATAATAGCATCTTATAATTAGTATAGTTTTCAGCATAATTAGCATAATTTAAATAAATACCATATTACCAACATGGTTATGCAGCCCTGTAATTTTGAGCCCCGGTTATTAACAATAACAAATCTTGAACGTCAAAACACAGAAATGAAGAGATAATGCATAATTGGCATAGACAAAGAACAGAATAACAGGTTGAAGATCGAATGAAACATGGGGATATCAGACCTTCCCAATGAGTTGTTGATAAAGATATTTGATCTGGTACAAGACGTATATGTGTTTTTCAAACTAGCACAAGTGTGCAAGAAGTTCCAACACTTGTTAAGAACCATGGTTCTTGTTCTAAGTGATGATGGCACTCAATCGAGATATTTCAAGTCGATAAGCTCAGGATTCATACCCTTGGGATCCAGACTTCCCACTATAGAGATCAAATCACATTCTTATTTCATCATTGAGTACAACAAACGTGAGAGTTATAACAATGTGGAGATACGAAAACAATTATCAGAAATAATTGATCAAAGGGTATCGGCGTTTCATAATGTCATTGATGTGTTCATTGGACAAGATCCATTGGGTGGATTAGCTTTAACTACACGTCCTGAACCAGTGATGAGTAAAATATACAAAACTATTGTTATTATAGAATCTAAATTCCCATTGAAATACTTGAACTACTCACAGTTCGAACTAATTGGTCATGAATATGATTTCCATAACGTTCAACAATTACCAAAGATATATTTAACAGTGAATGAAACCCATGATTTTAGAATCAATTCTAAACAATTAAAAATATTGAATGGGATAGTTAATGTCAGTATGACTATTCCAAGATTACCACCATTGTTGAAGTTTTTAGAACAATCAAACATACCAAATTTAGAAACATTGAATGAAATATCAATCGAAGCTGGACTTAGACTTGATAGATTTGCAAAATTTAAGCATTTAAAGAATATATCATTACAATCTGCATTTACGGGGAATTTAGAATTACAATTGAACCCAACACAAGAAATCACAACTTTACAAAGTCTTGAAGTTTTAAAAATATCAGGAAATGCAATTTCATTATCGTCATTATCAATGCCTTCATTAAGAGTATTGAAATTAGAGTTATATGGGTCTTCAAATAGAAGTTTTGCTCAAAACCTGTTTTTCCATAATATCAACTGTCCTGAGTTGAAAGTATTGGATATTCACATTGGATCATTACCTGGAGGACTTGCATATGTTACAAAAGAATTGAAGTCAGTAATTAAGAATGTTGAAGTTATAAAACTATCTTCTAGTTCCAATTCGTTCCCTCAAGCTTTTGAACAATTGAGTTTTGATCATGTTAGACAATTAGAACTTAAACATAGTGGAATTGAAGTGGTAGAAGATGGGGATGATGCATCTAGTGTAAACGAGGATGAGATTGTTAAGATTGCTCCGGAAGTCCTTAAATTCCCACGGTTAGAAAGTTTACAATTGAGTAGATCTGCTTTTAAACTGGTTAAAAGTTTCATATGTGATCAGGTATCATATCCAAGTTTGAAAGAACTTGTTGTTGAATTCCGGGTTGAAGAATCTCCACAAGAGTTCATTTTTGATAAAGGTAGTTTCCCTGAGCTGGAAAGATTAGTGTTATATGTTGCTAATAGGTATGGGCCATTAAAGAAATGTGACATAACGATAATTCTCAAGGAACTTCCAAAAATTAAATCAATCCGGAGGGATATGTCATTGAAGATTGATATTGGAGAGGATCCGTACGCCCTAGCCGATAAGATTGACTTTATCTAAGCATTAATACATACCCCATATACCCTATACCCCATATCCTATTTATCCTTCCGAGCACAGGCACAAGCACAGACGTAAGTACTAAGCTGTAGAGTGTAGACGTAACCGGTAAATAATAGAAGCCATTATCCCGGGTATATCGTATAAATGTACCCTCTGCACACTCGCTTATGGCTCATCGGCTCTTCTGCTTATCCAAATTCAATCCAAAGGCCTTTGACATAGTTCAAACTCCTTCAAACTCCTACAAAAACTGCAAATCAAACACCGGCCGCCGTCGCCCAGTTTTTCCGAGAAAACTTCAGAGTGGTGTGTCCCGTACCGGGTGGTGCTTAGCGAGCGCCAGACGGGTGTTTCCACTCCGTTCTAGGCGGGCTCGACATTTGCGGGCAGCGTGGTTGAGGGCCAGGCGGGGAACGGGTCTTGCCACCTCGGCGGGTTTACCGGTACTCGGTACGCACACAGACAGAGGCTCCCACCAAGTGCTAACAAAATTTTTTGCTGCCAATTTGCCAAACCGCTACAAAAATTTACAAAGCAATTATAATGACGAACCGGTTCTGGTTGGGTTTTAACCACCAGAAAAAAGTGCTGATAAAACCACTTGTTCCTTCTTCTTTTTGGATTTAGACAATTGAGACTTTTAACTGTTCCCACCTGGTTTGAATTATATCCTGTTTACCTGGGTTTTCAACACTGCTCTCTGTTCTACGTCTATCATATAATTGCTCATCACCTGGTGCTATCAATTAATCTTCCCTTCTCATATCATATAAAACACCCCCAACCAATAGTTTAGTAATCATCATCCTTTGATCAACACATAATGAGTAAAGTCGAATTCAAAGAAAACACAGCAATCGTTGTCTTCGGTGCCTCCGGTGACTTGGCTAAGAAGAAGACCTTCCCTGCCTTGTTCGGTTTGTACAGAGAAGGTTTCTTATCTGATACTACTAAAATTTATGGGTTTGCTAGATCAAACTTAACTACAGAAGATTTAAGAGAAAGAATTAAAGGATTCTTAAAAACCCCAACTGAAGAATCAAAAGGTAAAGTTGAACCTTTCTTAAACTTGATCACTTATGTTTCTGGTAAATATGATACTTCTGAAGGTTTTGTTGAATTAAATAATCAAATTGAAGCTTTTGAAAAAGAAAGAAACGTTCAAGAACCACATCGTTTGTTTTATTTGGCTTTACCACCTTCTGTCTTTGTTGATGTTGCTAAACAATTGAAAGAAAACGTTTATGCTAAAAATGGATTAACAAGAGTTATAGTTGAAAAACCATTTGGTCATGATTTAGATTCTGCTAGAGAATTACAAGAAAAATTGGCCCCATTATTCTCTGAAGAAGAATTATACAGAATTGATCATTATTTAGGTAAAGAATTGGTTAAAAATTTACTTGTTTTAAGATTTGGTAACCAAATCTTGAATGCTTCATGGAATAAAGAACATATTAGATCCATTCAAGTTTCTTTCAAAGAACCTTTTGGTACTGAAGGAAGAGGTGGTTATTTCGATGATATTGGTATCATTAGAGATGTTATTCAAAACCATTTATTACAAGTCTTGACTTTGTTAACTATTGAAAGACCAGTTTCATTTGATCCAGAAAGTATTCGTGATGAAAAAGTTAAAGTATTGAAAGCTTTTGGTGAAATCAATTTTAAAGATGTTATCATTGGTCAATATGATAAATCTGAAGATGGTTCAAAACCAGCTTATTTGGATGATGAAACTGTTAAACCAGGTTCAAAAGCTGTTACTTATGCTGCTATCCCATTAAAAATCAACAATGAAAGATGGGAAGGTGTTCCAATCATTTTAAGAGCTGGTAAAGCTTTAAATGATGGTAAAGTTGAAATTAGAATACAATATAAACCAGTTGCTTCTGGAATCTTTGAAGAAATCCCACCAAATGAATTAGTCATTAGAATTCAACCAGATGAAGCAATTTATATTAAATTAAATGCTAAACAACCAGGTTTATCAACTTCAAGTTCATTAACTGATTTGGATTTAACTTACAAGAAAAGATATCAATCATTCTGGATCCCAGAAGCTTATGAATCATTAATCAGAGATGCATTACATGGTGATCATTCAAACTTTGTTAGAGATGATGAATTAGATTATAGTTGGAGATTATTCACTCCTCTATTGAACTACGTTGAAGGTCCAGATGCTCCAGCTCCAACCTTATATCCATACGGCTCAAGAGGTCCAGCTCAATTACTTGAATTCTTGGAAGATAATGGATACTTGTTCACTAAAGCTGGTGTTTATCAATGGCCAATCACCACTCCAGCTCAAAGTCCTTCAAAATCTAAAATCTAAAATATCTAAAATCCTAAAATCTTAAATCCTCCCCATTTCTGTTTTTGTATGATATGGCTCTTTGTTAAAAGAAATCACTCCAGCTTAGTTCTGGTGTGAAACAAAGTGATGTTATGTTTGTGTTTTTTCGAGTCATTGTTTTGTTCCCATTTTTTGTTACTGATCATTAGTTAATTCTATGAAATACTTTGTTTATAAATTACTATAAAGTTTCAATTATATCAGATGTAGACGTCTACGTATACCAATGTCACAAGCTCCTTATACTACAGCTGTATATATATTTGTTATTGTTGTCATCAATTTATTCATTACATCTTTACTTAATTTGGTATATAACTAATTCATAACTCACTCCAACATTGTTGAACGAATTTACCCATATTAACATTCTTTTTACTTTGACCAATAACCCAAGGATGTGATAACATTTGTCTTGGACTTGCTCTTTCAGCTGGGTTTTTCTTCAAGCAATAATCAATAAAAGATCTGAATGCATTAGTCCATACTATTCCATCTTCATCTTCTAAAGTTGGTGAAAATGTCATTATCAAAGTCAACACTTCAATAGGTGAAGCTCCTGCAATATCAATATCTAATGGGAATCTACCTTTAGCGACTTCTAATAACGTCAAACCAAGAGACCAAACATCACTGGTAACACTATATGGATGACCTTGTATACGTTCTGGAGCCATATAATATGAAGTACCAGTAAATGTTGTAGCTAATGAATTCACAACAACACCACTAACACCAAAATCACATAGTTTAACTTCACCTGATGTATTCAACAGAATATTTTGAGGTTTGATATCACGATGAATGATTCGATGTTCATGTAAATATGATAATCCTTTTAAAACACTATCTGCAATTTTACCCAACACTTTTTCACCAATTATACCACCTCTTGATTTAACTCTTTTATAAATAGCATCTAAAGATTTCCCACCCATATATTCCATTGAAATACAAATCGAAGCCTTTTCATCATCTAGAAACGTACCGTAATATTTCACAATGAAAGGACTTTTACAACTCTTATTGAATTGTAATTCTCTTAATATTTGTTTTTGTGTATCTCCTGTTGAATCCGATATTATCGTTTTTAATGCAAAAATTGTATTCCCATTCTTTAATTTACACCGACTAACTGACCCACCGGCACCTTCTCCCAGAACACCAAGTTCGATGATTTCACCTCTTTTAGATACGATTTTCCAACCTTCTTCATCAAGGTCTTCAACGTCTTTTGATGTTTTTTGTAATGTACTTTCACCATCATCACTAGTTGCTGTTTCCTCGGAAGATGGTAAGAATCTATCTTTGACATAACCTGAAGAAGAATCAACTTCTGCTATGATCTCAGCACTGAACAAACTAACAGAAACATCACTAGTTGCAGTAGAAGGAGAACGTAAATGATCCGATAAGTCCAAATGTCCAAACTTGCTCGTTGTGGAAGACAGAAGCGACTGTGTGGATGATGCACTCGTGTTTGCATTGTATAACGTGGGTTTAGGCGTGGTGGTGGTCTGTAATTGTAAAGGTTGTTGTGATTGTTGTGATTGTTGTGATGTGTTTAATGGTTGTGGTGCATTATTTACAGACAGTGTGGGCAGTTTCAACCGAGGTGATCTGGGGTTCTTATGGCTTGATCCAGGAGGACGAAGCAGTGGAGGCACAGACATTGTGTTTATATGAGATGCTTATTGGCTGGATGGAATATTCAATTGGCAGTTGTTAGAGAAATGGAATAATTTTCACTTTGATTGTTTTGATTGGTTTGAATATGAAAAGTCTGCACTAAAAAACAACGATAAAAAAGCAGGAATTTGAGTATGTGCAGCTGAGTGTGTTTAAGAGTATTCAGCTGATCTATAACAACAAGAATGAATCCTTTTAAAACAGTGGGAAATGGTAGAAAAAGCGGTGTAAACGAGTTTTGTTTAATTGTTTTCTTTTCTTCTTTTGTTTATTAAAGACACTTTTCCGGGCCTTTTCGCTTCAGTTTTCAGCCCCTAAAAACTTTATAAAGAGAATTACGTAAGAACAGTGTCATATTAAATATAAAGTGCTTTTACCACAAATGGTAATTCGATCCCAGTAGAACAAAGTAAGTAAGCAAGTAACTAAGTATTGTTATAGAGAAGTATTAGTTCAGTATTACTATTAGAAGTTTAGATATTAGTGTTTATAGTGAATATATCTACATACCATATAGTAAACATTATTGTTATCATGCATCAAAAGGCGGAATTACTCATCGTTATCGGCCTCTGGTTCTGCATCATCATCATCGTCCACAACATCATCAAAATCAGGAGCATCTTTCTTAGGTTTAGAAACACCAGTTGAAAGACCTGGTTTGTTAATGGCAACAGGATGGGATTTCGAATTATACGTTCTGGTGAACTTCGATTTAGTAGCAGTAGGAATTTTTTTCAATAACGGTTGTGTTGCGTCTTCTCCAATTGGGAACTCCATCAAGAAATCAAAATCTGTTTTGGATAAATAGTAATGATCCAAGATATCAATCACTTCAGGAATATGATCCACTCCTTGTAATAATGGACCCAAAAGCTTTTTAGCCAACACTGGAATATATTCCAATCTTAACTCGGTTTGATCAGTTGAAGTTCTTAATCTTGAACGATATTGTAATTCAGTTAATAATCTCATATATTTACCAGTCTTGGAGTTTTGACCTAACCAAGCAGCAAAATTAACACGACCAGCCAATTGACCAGCAACAAAAGATGCAGGTCTAACTGTAGACATGACAGCATGAAGTGGCATTAAACTCCATTGTTGTTCAGAACTATGGATTTTGGAATCAACTATATCACCCAAACTTATAGATTCTGCAGCTTGTGAAACTAATTCCAAATGTTGTAATCTTGATGACCCTTTTGCAGGTCTTGTATTTAAATAATTTTCTTGTAACATTAATGGAACAAATGCATGATCATCAAAATAAAATTCAATTTTTTTGTATAATGGGACTGGTGAATTTTCTAAATATAATTGACCACTTAATAATCTTGGAATGATATCAAATGGTTTTAATGCAATGTTTTTTTGCCATTCAGCAGTAATACCTTTTGAATTTGAGGAATCTATACTTTTTTGAGTTTTGGAAACTGTTGATAAAAGATTTATGATTTGTCTAATATCATTACTTGTAGCAGCAACTAATTGATCAATGATATTAGGATCCAATTTTATACGTTCTCTTAATGCAATGGTCATCAATCTTGATTTCATTTCTCTAGCTGATGGTCTTCTGAATGGTATATCAATAGTAACTCTATCAAATGGTCTCATTTTAGGTAAGGATTTATCATTACAGATTAAAATCAATGGGGCTTGTGTTTGACGACAAAATGCAGCTAATTGACCAACACCACCTCTATCACCACCAGACATACCATCAACTTCATCCATAATGATACAAAATTTATCAGAATTTTCAGATTTAGCTTTATCTTTATTGAAAAATCCAACAACTGAAGTATTGTTTAAAACACCACCAACGGTATCATTAAGCAAACCTTTACTACGAACATCAGAAGCATTTTTCTCAAGAACATCATATCCTAAAGAACGTGCAACAAGATGAGCAGCAGTGGTTTTACCAATCCCAGGAGGACCATGGATCAATACGGCTCTTAAGTCGGTTTCACCTTTAACTGGTTTTCTATTCCCGAATTTATAAGGCCATGATTCTAACCAAGTTTTTAATTTTTGAACACTTGATTTATTACCACATATTTGATCTAGATTAGTTGGAGCATATCTAACAGTCCAAAGTTTGTCGGAATCAGGAGTTAATTTAGAAGAATTAGCATAATTACCACTTTCTTTTGCTTTTGAAACTTCTTTAGCACGTTTTTTAGCTTCAAGATCAGCTTCTTCTTGCATTCTTAAAGATTCATCCAATGCTTTTTGTTCTTCTTCTTGTCTTTTTAATCTTGCCTTTTCTGCAGCATCACCATCACCACCTTCTTCAGGCATACCTTTTATTAGTTGAATGAATCCATCTTCATTAATGGCTTTGATCTTGAATTGTTTGATCTTCCTCACTTTACTTGGACCTGCTTCTTCCCCAAGAACAACAAGTGATGTTTTGGATGAAATTGATTTAGTTACTTTAGCACCATATTTCTTTGCAATGTTTTCACAATCATCTCTTGCTATATTTGGTAAAACACCAGTGAAAACAATAGTTAATCCTGTTAAACAATTTGGTGCACCTTCGGGTATTTCAAAAGCACCAGAAGATGGTGCTGATTGAGCTTGACGTGCTTTGAAATCACGGAAGTTGAATCCTGAACCTTCACCAGTTGGTACATCTTCTGGTAATTCAGCATCTTCAATTTTAGATAAAACATCAAAAGCGGTGATACCAGTTGAAGTTGCAGCTGATTTGGGAGCTGGTTTTGGAGCTGGTTTGGCTTTCTTTGGGGTAGGTTTCTTTGGTGAAGCTTTTTTTGGTGATACCACTTCTGGTGTTGGTTCTTTTGGTGGTATTTCTCTTTTCTTTCTTGGGGTAGTTGGTTTCTTTGGTGGTAATGAATCCAATTCTACTAAAAAGTCATCATCATCGTCGTCAGCTGCATCAAAGTCATAATCTTCTTCAAGATCATCATCTACAACAAAATCGTCATCATCTTTGACTTTTCTCTTGTTTTGAACAGGTTTTGATGATGATGATTGTGGTTTTGATTCCTTTTTTGGTTGTTGTTCAAAGAACTTTGATTTCTCAGGGACTGGTTCAGTCTTAGCAGTTTTAGTTGGTCTTGTTACTTCGATCAGATCATCATCGTCATCATCATCGATTGCGATTGTAGCAGGTCTTGCTCTTTTCTTGACAGGAGTTGCTGTTTTCTAATAGAGGAGTGTTAGTGAATGATACTTTAATGATTTGACTAGTAATGGCTTCTCAATGAAGGAGAAAGAAAAAGATGATTGAATAAATGATCACCAATTGATACATACTTTTGCAGCAGCTTTCTTCCCACCGGATCCAAAGAAGTCTCTGATGTCGACCATTGTGCTTCTTGATGGGATTCTCTAATTTGTCTTTTGTTCTTTTGTTCTTTTGTTCTTTCAATTATGAATTTACTGTTTAAACGCGCCTTTTCGTACGCGTTTTTTGGCTGGTTAATTTAAACACAGAACAAATTCGCGAAGCTTTTTGACCAGCGAAACATGAAAAACAACGAAATGAGCTGGTTCAAGAAGAAGAAGTTTGTAACTCAGTAGACTCTATTTGTATTGGCTGATCTCTGGTTGGAAGAGCACAGAGTACACTACGGCACACAATGGGAAGCAAGAACAACAAGAACAACAAGAAAAAGAAACAAGCAGCAGCTCAGCAGCCGGTGGATCAACAGGTGAATGGTGATGCTGGTGATGCTGGTGATGCAAACCAACAAAAAGAAGAATTACAGGTGGAACAAGTAGAACAAGTGGAACAAGATAGTGATTCAGGAAACACTGAAGATGGTGTTGAACAAGTAAAAGAATCTGGTAATAGTAAGACTACAGAAAACCTCAACGAAGAGAGAATCAAAGAATTAGAGGAACAAGTGTCCAAATTGACTCTCGAGCTAGAGAAATCTAATAAACCTGAACTACTTGAGAAATCTGATACTTCAAATCAATCAGATGAGGTAGAATCACTCAGATCAAAGCTTAAGGAAGTTGAAGAAGAGAAAGAAAAGATCGAAGAACAATATGATCAACTGCTTAACAGATTAGGATCTATGAAATCAGTGTTTAGTAAGATGAAAGAAAGTCAGAATGAACTAGAACAAGCACAAGAACAATTAAATGAATATGAAAGACAGAACCTACAACTTAAACAGAAGAATGAATCATTATCCAGAGACAAGACAGAACTTGAGAAAAGTTTGAAAGTTTTGAAAGAAGAATCAACCTCATTGAATTTGGAGTGTGATAGATTAAGTCATGATCTATCAGCATTAAGAACCCAAAGCGATGAGAAAGAAGCTAAATGGAATAACGAAAGAAAAGAGCTTACAAAGAACTCTGGTAATTCCTTAAAAGAACTAGAATCTTTGAAAGAAAAGAATGAAGAATATCTAATAATGTTGGAAAATGACAAACTAGTCAACTCATCACTAAACAACGAAATTTCAGATCTCACAGAAAAACTAAACGATCTTAAAAAGCACAATGAAGAACTTGAATCATTTAAAGAAGAAAAAGAGAACACAATCGAAAAACTAAGACTAAAAATTAGTGAATTAGAACTAAGTAATAAAACCACTATTGAATCACATAATATTTCCATTCAAAAACTTCAAGATGAACTCACACAAATAAAAGAATCACAAAAACTTTTAAAAGAAGAAAACTCAACACTTCAAGAAAGTTCTACCAAAATAGTCAAATTGGAACAAGATCTTAAAGAAAAACAATTACAAGTTGGTAAACTTCGTCATGAAGCTGTTATATTAAATGAGCATTTAACAAAAGCTTTACAACTCATCAAGAGAAACAGTTCATCCGAGACTGTTGATAAAGAACTCGTGACTAATCTATTTATTTCATTCTTGAATATTCCAAGAGGTGATACCAAGAAATTCGAAGTCCTTCAATTGATTTCTAATTTCTTGAATTGGGATGAAGAACAAAAGATCCAAGCAGGATTATCTCATACTGCTAGTACGAGATCCAGAAATGGATCAAGAGAAAGTTTTGTGAGCTTATGGACTGAATATTTGGAGAAAGAAGGGTCTAAATAGATGTAATGATTGTTAAACGCTAATAGTTGTAGATTGTCTTAATTGTGTAGTGACAAAGCCCCATAGAAATAGCCGTTTATAATAAATGTAGAACTATCAAACAATACTATGTTCTAATGGTAACTCTCTGTTGATACCATGATAGCTTGTATAGTATTGTGTATAAAAGTAGCACATTAATGTAATATGGCTCTGAACACCAGTGTTCATAACCAACTTTTGGTGGAAGTATAATCAAACAAAAATGAATGTGTCCATATTTATTGAATGAAACCATAACTCAAAAGAAGTAATAAACCACTATAAAAAGGATGTTTGCCAGATTAAGAATTGCTCCAACTCTCAGATTTGTGAGATTTCAAAGTTCACAAGCTTACTTAGATGCTAAAGCTTTACTTAAAACCGACTTGAAGAAATCAATGTTGGCCAAAGATACCATCAAGTATGTAACTAAATGTCCAATTTATGGATCACAATACTAACTTTTGAAACAGAAAGGATACTGTTAAGGGTCTTTTATCTGGTATTAAGAACAAAGAAATCGATACCAAACCAGAACAACATAATGAATTTTTACTTTTTGAACTATACTCTAAATCCATTGCTCAACGTAAAGACTCTGTGATTGAATATGAGAAATTGGGAAGACAAGAACTAGCAGAAAAGGAACAAAAGGAGATTGCTATCATTCAAAGTTATTTGGACCAATTACCAGTTGCATCTCAACAAGAGATCGAAACCAAAGTCAGACAACTATTACAAGATCTACAAAAAGATGGTGAATTGAAATTGAACCAGGTGTTTGGTAAAGTTGATTGGAAACTGGTCAGAGAAGAATGGAAAGCTTCTGAGTCTGCTGTTAAGAGCACCATTGCCAAAGTTTTCAGAGAATCCACCAAGAAATAAGCAGTATATAACACTATTCTCACTTGTACATACTCAACTCACTTTAATATAAAAGTAACTGACCCATAATTCGTAATCTCATTGAATTGCCAAATCAAGTAACTGAAAAATAAGAAAAATAAGAAAAAAAAAAAAAAAAAAAAAAAAAAAAAAAAAAAAAAAAAAAAAAAAAAAAAAAAAAAAAAAGACGCGCCGATGTTTTGAATATTGAATATGTCCATCACAGGAACATTAAACATTAAGAAACACAAACAAATAGACAAATAGACAAAGATCCACAGTTCTGTACTTCTTAGTTCTTAGTAACTGTGTCCATATAATCACACTGTTCTCATATCTTTCCTAAACTTTACTCACTTAATCTAGATCTACTCCTCTGATCATACACCTATAATACCCTAACTTATCTATTTTTAATACACTATGAGAGGTATGCATTCCCATTCCCATTCCCTTCCAATCATTCCATAAAATGATTAGATATTAAATTCTTAACCATCAAACACAATACTAACTACATATGCTCACAGACTACAAGATCGTTGTGCTTGGTGCCGGTGGTGTTGGTAAATCATGTTTGACCGTACAGTTTGTTCAAGGCGTCTATATCGATTCTTATGATCCAACTATTGAAGATTCATACCGTAAACAAATCGAAGTCGATGGACGTGCTTGTGATCTGGAAATATTGGATACCGCTGGTGTTGCCCAATTCACCGCAATGAGAGAACTATACATAAAATCTGGTAAAGGTTTCCTACTCGTTTATTCTGTTACTGATGAAAGCTCTTTACAAGAACTATTAGCACTAAGAGAACAAGTATTAAGAATTAAAGATTCAACTAATGTTCCAATGGTGTTGATTGGTAATAAATGTGATTTATTAGATGAACGAGTCCTAAAACCTGAAAATGGGATCCAAATAAGTGAAAAATGGGGAAGAGTACCATTTTATGAAACTTCTGCTATGCATAAGACTAATGTTGATGAAGCTTTCATCGATGTTGTAAGACAAATCATGAGAAATGAAACTTTGGAATCCCAACAGAAACAACAACAATCTTTAGCAGCTGCTGCTGCTTCTGCTACTACCCAACCTCAATCAAACAATAACATTAAGAACAATAACACCATTCAACAACAAAACTCTCAAGTACAGAAGAAACCTCAAGCTAAACCTCTTGGAAAAGTCGCTCAACCTGTTCAACAACAACCTAAAAAGAAGAAGAAGAAATCTAGTTGTGTTATATTATAAGATGGTACGCTTCTATATATGTATAGATTGTACTGTTATTTTCATCCCACATACCATTTAATGAACAATTTAATTATTTGATTGATTTGCACTCTATTCAGTTAATAAATGTATATATTTATCATCACACCATCGCGTACTCAAACTACAACTACAACTTAAATACAAGCTCAAACACATTTATGCAACTTACATATATTAACAACCAGAAATATAAACAATCGATTAAACTGCTTGTTTTGGTTTGGCATATTCAGTTTTCTTCTCTTCAGGATGTCTTTCCTCTTCAGGTTTCCAACTTCCTTCAAACATATGTCTAACATACGCCATTGGATCCGTTATGGATTTCGATCCCATATGACCAACACCAGGACTAAAACTTGTTATTGGTAAGACTAAAACATCATCAATAACAATAGGTTCTTCCATCAATGTGAAATATCTCCAGTCAATACCTTCTTTTGTTACATCAAGATCCTTATTATGCTTATTGATCGGATTGTTATTCACTTCCTTTGGAGTTGGGTTATGTTTCAAGATCTCATTGAAATATTTAAAGATCTCATCAGTGTAAATACCTGGACCGGTCCAATTCATAATATCATCACCAGCATCTTTACCCAAGATTTTCTTTAAAGTTCCATCTTTCTCTTTTTGTAATGTGATTTCAGTGATTCTTGAAATTAATTCACCAAGCATTGGATGTCCCTTTTTAGATTGAATACTCCATTGACAAAATTGTACTCTTTTAGCATAGTATTGATTCCAATCTGGTCTATCTGGATCAGCCTCAATCCCTATGACTAATCCCATATCGTTTTTCTCACCATAAAGAGTCTTGTTGGATGAAACCCATGTATCTATAGGTTTTAATGAAGTAGTATCAATATCTGAATAAACACCACCTCTGGCAAACAAAATCAAATATCTAAAGAAATCAGCTTTTAAAATTGATTTAGGTAAGATCTCATAAGCTTTTAAAACCTTGGGTATTGGAGAGTATAAATGTTTGATCAGGTCATGTGCAGCTGAATCTGGGATCATGTTATAACTGTACTCTGGATTCTTATCAATCCATTGTTCACTGAATTTAAAGAATGATGCTTTAAATTTATCATCTGTACGTGGCACTTTCCATGTTTGCCAAATCAATTTTGGAAATGGTTCATTCTTATTATATGGATATTGGAAATGCAATTGTTCTCTTATCGAAGCATCTTGTGGTAATTTACCAACATTCGATACATCTTGATGAAATATTTGATATGATGAAAGTGATGATGATGATTGATTTGAATTAGCTTTCAAGATCTTTGAGATTTTACTATCTTGAGCAGATTTGATTCCATATATCGATCTGTATGTGTTTATGACTGTGACAAATATAACAACTGCAATGAGTAGAGGTTTCAGTTTTTTGTTCCTATTGAACGTCTTGATCAATTGTGAAGGTATAGACATGATGTCTCTAAATATAGATTTGCTCTAACCTGGAATGATCTGGTATTAAAATACTCTTTCAACCCTCAACACAATATAATCTAATGGTCAATTAACGAAATGAATCCTCGAGAATAGTAAGCCAGCAATGGAATAACACTAGTATGGAACAAATTCTCCCTCAAATAATGTGATTATGTGTCCAACTACGAACCCGAATACCAACTGATATTTCTCATGATTTCTCCATTGAACAGCTGAATTCAAACTTCTGCGCGTAAACGCAAAGCGCATTTTCCGCGAATTTCAACGTGAAATTGAAAGTCTAGATTCAAATTCAGGGGAAACCACCCGTTTTGGGATACTTACTGTATTAGGAAATAATCGGTCCAAAAGCTGTCAAAACGCTTAATCAAGACTTACTTACTAAAGTCACTTACTTTCTAAAGTTCATCTACAATGCACTTCTCTCATTAATCAAGTATTATTATGATGCCTCTATAAGAACGCCATCTTCGTTTTTCGTTTTTATATATTCATGTACTTTTTTTTAAGGAATCAGAATTGATGAGTGTGAATATCTGGTTCATGCGACACCTTAATCAAAGGTCTGTATTCTGGTTTCCACATTTGTGATTTAACCCATTCAACACAACCATCGAAATCTCTTGGAACTTTAACGTATTCATCTTTTTCTGGTTGGACTTCACTTTCAATTCTGGCATTACCTTCTTTCAAAGCTTGTAAGATAACAGCAGCAGCAACTTTAGCAGATGTATCATCTATCACTTCTAATGGTGGAAGTAAACCGGCTTTTGGATCTCTATCTAATGGAGATAGATCAGCCAATTGATCAACAGCGGCTGAAATCATGGTATCGGAAATGGTTTTAGCTCTGGATAAAACAGAACCTAAACCAATACCTGGGAAAGTGAAACAGTTGTTATTTTCAGAGATGACCCAGCCATCAACTGGTTTGAATGGAGAACCAGTAGCAACCATGGCATCGTAATTAGTCCATTTCATTAGATCTTCTGGAACGGCTTCGTGTAATCTGGTTGGGTTGGATAATGGGAAGACAATAGGTCTTGGGTTATGTTTGTACATCTCTTGGATGATTTTCTTGGTGAAAGCACCAGCTTGAGTAGAACAACCAACTAAACATGTTGGTTTCACTTTTCTAACAACTTCAAATAATGATTTAGTGTCAACACCTTCCCAATCAGCATCTGGATCAGCGTATAAGTGTTGATCTGGGGTGGAAGATTCAACCATAGATTCTTTAATCAAACCTCTGACATCTAATAAATGAATTTTAGCTCTAGCCTCTTCTGGGGTAGCACCGTGTGTGACCATATGGTTAACAATTTGATCAGCAATACCAAGACCTGCAGAACCGGCACCGTAGATAACGATTTGAGAGTCTAATAATTCACGGTTGGTGTGTTTCAAAGCAGCACTTAAAGAAGCCATCACAACAGCACCTGTTCCTTGAATGTCATCGTTGAAACAAGCGACTTCGTTTCTGTATCTTTGTAATAATGGTCTACCAGTGGTAACACCAAAATCTTCAAAATGTAGAGTAGCAGATGGGAATCTTTTTTTCACGGCTTTAATGAATTTATCAACAAATGCATCATATTCAGCACCACGGACTCTTGGGAATCTGTTACCCATATATAGATCATCAGTAGCTAATTTTTTGTTGTTGGTACCAACATCTAAACAAACTGGGATAACACGACCTGGATGGATACCACCACATAAAGTCATCAATGCTAATTTAGAAATGGCAATTCTAACACCACCTAAACCTTGATCACCAATACCTAAGATACCTTCACCATCAGAAACAACAATGTAATCAACATCTTTATCTTCACCAAAGTTGGCTAATCTTCTATCAATTGATTCTGGATCAGTAATATCTAGGAAACAACCTTCAGGTTTTCTGAATCTGTGTGAATAAGCGGCGATAGCATCACCTTCAGTTGGTGTATAGATGATTGGAACTAATTCTCTTAAATGTCTTCTAACTAATTCATAGAATAATACTTTGTTTTGAACTCTCATAGAAGAACAGAAATCATTCTTAGCCAACGGAGTCTTTAAGTACGAAAGTTGTCTATAAGCTCTTTCAACTTGATCGTTCAAAGTGTTGACTTGAGCTGGTAATAAACCTTCAAGACCAAAAGCAGCTCTTTCTTCATGAGTGAAGGCAGAACCTTTGTTGAATAATGGGGAGTTTAATAATTGGAAACCAGTTAAAGAACATTCAACTGGACCTTCAACAGATAATCTAGTGGCTTTTGGAGTATTTATCTGAGCTTTGGCGGCTTCACCAATAGGTTTTTTAATTGTGTTTTTGTATGGGGTCTTTTGACCAAGAGTAGCATCTAAAGTAGCTGAAGCAGCGGCTGGTTTACTGGAAGAGCTGTATTGAACAGTCATTTTCTTCAAGATTTGGGAAGAGTTTCTTGAAACTCTAGAAGACAACATTTTTTTAGATAGTTATGAAGGATGGGGTAAAGGTTTTATATGGAAAGGAAAGGGGATCAGGAATATGAAGCGGAGCAATGAACGGGAACCAGGACTCAGAACTGAACTGATACACACTATACACAACAATGGAGAGTTCAGGGCAGGAAAGGAAGAAAGGATCAAAGGTATCTTGTGCCAAATTTATTCACTCGACATCGCGCTGTGTATAAAACTGTTTATAAGGTGTGCTGCACCAACCGAGAAGATTAAAAAAATTTCAAAAAAGCAATTTTCGCGATATTTTGCATAATGGATACGTTTTTCTCCGGTTGTCCATACAAACACGCTACAAGAGACAATGGGCATTTGGGATGGTGAGATAGATTTAAACGACCAGAACAAGAGAATAAGATGAGTCATAAAGCTAATCCTCGAGGAACAGATCCATTTGAGCTTGAATCTGATGATTTTAGTGGAAAATACGGCTAAAAGGCTGAACTTCCACCTGATTTCATTAGCTAAAAACTATACTAATGAACACCCTATTTGGGCGATTAAGCCGCACTTTGATCTCTTCTCCTAAAACAGAGTCAGGTCCTACTATATTACAGGCTGAATTTGATGGGAAAGGAAGAAGTCGGGTTTCTAGGTTAGCCTAGGCAATAGGCATCATTTCCACAATGATAGGGAAATGAGGGGCTAATCCCAGCTTGAATAGCATCAGGTAACGCCAGACACAAAATCCTAATTGAGAAATAATTGGCGATTAGAAGTGTTATCCGACCTTTTCCGTCTTTTCGAAAAACCCGTTCTCCGCTTCGGATTAATTAGTTTTCTTTAGCCTCACGTCTTGCCGTCAACGGAGACCTTGTCTTTGCGATTTAAACTTTCTTAAACTCTTGACCTCTAGTAGAAGAGTATGTATGTGTTCTGAACCTTAAATAGTTACACGCATTCATGTTGGTATCTATCTCCTACAAAGCTTTCAGGAACCAGCTGCTGTAAATATGGTTAAATATAGAGAGGGCGATCTTTATTGTGTTCGCATCAACTAAGTTGTGCTGCATCGATCTGATTATATTCCCTCGACCGATAAAACAGAATCTCAAGAAGATTGATCTCAAGATCTATATGTTGTTATGAGTCTGCCATCATGATAAGATGAAGCCGTACAACGCTCAACTTAGTTGTAGATATCAACAACGCGTAGTGTGTACACCAACTTCTAAATTACTTACTTCGAGTAGTAACAAAGTTCTGCAACTTTATGTGCAACATGTTATGACGATATGAAGGCCAAGTTCAAGGCATTAAGCTCAAAAAATGCCCTTCAATCGTTGGGTTGACAGTTAAGATCTCACGAGATCACGAGATCTGATCGACTGTCTTTTATTGTATTCTTTGATCGTTAGATTGGTGTACCCCTGCATCTACTGGACGTAATTGTCGATAGACGATACTTACCTTTCATTTTTTGATGGACCGGCGTTAGATTCTTGCATCATTGACAGATCGTCGAAGACACGATGATTTATGCTCTATAGCGCTATATAGAATGTCTACAACTGTGTATTCGATATGGTCAGATCGTCAGTACAGCCTTTATAAGCTATGCTATCTCTGACCAATTCAAACTATGACATGTAGTATCAACGGCAACAATTCTGGCTACTGTTTACTTCGTAATTATATCGTTTGAATTGCAAAGTCTCTCGAATTTATTTAACCGGTTCATTTAACCGCTATATTCACTGCATATAGAAACTAATTAATAAAAAATTGGATAAAACATTAAATTTAGTATTAAGAGCGTGCTTCGGATCTACAACCTGGTCATCTCTATCAACCAAGCCTGTTAGAAGTGAGTTATTCGACCAATAAAATTTTCAAAAAATTTCAAATTTCAAATTTTGACAAGGTGCAATCTTGAACTTTTATTCTCAAAAGAGAGTGATAGGCATGTAATTTTTTTCGAAATCACAATAACACCTTAAAATTGAGCTTTTAATGAAGTATAAAGTTATCTCTTTACAGAATACTAGCGTTATACTCTATGTACCTACGATTCAACTTCATTTTCCACATAAATATCGTGTTCTACGGCCATTTATTAGGAATATCAATTTTTCTCAAATAATAGGATCACTGAAAATAACTTGACTATAATTTTCGATACCTTTTGCTTTGACAAAACGTGAATTTACAAAACAACTCAAATATTCTGGAGACTATAACTTGATCTGTATCTTTACTATTTTAGTCAAACACATTTAAGAGTTATTTTTGGACTAGTTTTAGTAAGGTGTCTTAAGCGCCAAACTGCTTAAGATTAATCAAAATCTATCGTATTTTCGCGAAAAGTGACAAAAGATAATTTGGATGGAAATGACGTATATTTGCGTTGTGTCTACTGACTACTGAGCTTCTGATTAATATAGCGAGCCATGCTAGTGTCCTCTATCCAATAACATAAATTATGTACTATATGCCCGTTGTTAATCTTAATCCAATGAGGTATGAGGTATAATAAAAGTGGGGAAGTGCATAGAATCATTTTGTTGAGGTACACAACTGAATACAGTAAGAATAGGCTTTCTTACCAACCCTGTTCTCTACGATGTCGTAATTAACCCAGTATACGAAAGTTAATCTGTACTCTTTACTCTATGTTGTACAATCAGATCGGAAGTCTCTTCGTACAACATGGATCAATTTCGGACCGGTGTTTGTTTTTGCTTAACCGTCAAACTACTCAAGAACGTCACGGTCCCCGCAAATACTGATTAATTGCTCTAAGCTTTTGCAAGAGATTTCTATATTTTCGCGCTTAGCTTAAACCAGTAAGCAGGTCCGGACAGCCTATAGAAGGGCTACGATTAGAAATGCTAAAGTTTTCCTAGTTTGTCCTTACTGTTATTTCTAGGGTTACTCCACAAAAAGTTTACACTCCTGAGTTGTGAAACAGCGGGATGATGCATAGCTAGTAGGAAAAGTAGCGGACAACATTTGAGTACCGCATGATGTATCACTCCCATTTCTTACTTGGGACTATCTGTTGAACCGTGTAATGTGTTCATGGACGGCTATTAATGTTGATCAGCCAAGAACTGCCAAAGCAAACCTCATCGAGTTTATACGGGACATTGCGAAGTGCGAACAGTGAAAACCCCAAGACTTTTCAGACGTTGACAAGAGTCTTGTTTTTTCTTGGGAGTCTTGGTATTTACAGTCATGTAAAATAAAGCAAGGCAAGAACATCATAATTATTTCATGCTGCTAAGAAAGGGCTTACGCTAAACCGCAATAGTCATTTAGTAATATGCATCTGACCGTGATTAGCCATTCTCCAGTTCATACCGCTTTTTACAACGATAATATGAAGTGTAGTGGGGATGTGGAGACACTACTTGAAGACTATAAAAGACAGAGAAAATGTGTCCAAAGTTTTATTCATCTAATTGTCTATGATATAATAGTTAGATATCACTATATATATACAATCACTACTTAGTTCTACGAGATGCCAGAGGAGAAAACTAAGGAGATCAAACAGTCAGTTTTCGCTAAATTCCATTTCAAAGATGGGAACTCCCCACCAGAGATTTATAACAAACATTTATACTTTGCAGTGTTTCTATTTGGGATCCTAGGTTGTGGACGTGGTTATGATGAAGGTAATGTTGCAGGTTCAGTTGCACAAAAGAGTTTCATAGAGTTTGCAGGTTTGAAAGACCCAACTAAATCAGCTTCATACTTGGCTAATTTATCCTCAAATATCAAATCTATGGTTTTACTTGGTTCGATTGGGGGATGTTTGATTGCTTTATACTTGGTTGATAAAGTTGGAATAGTCAGAACATTACAAATATTATGTACTATATGGGCAGTTGGTTCTATTATTCAAGTGACTTCTTACTCGGTTGGACAATTATACGCTGGTCGTTTGATTGAAGGTTTGGCCATTGGTCAAACAGTTGTTGTTGGTCCTTGTTATTTATCAGAAGTTGCCCCAAAATCAGTTAGAGGTCTTTGTAATTGTGTGTTTGCAGGTGCTGTTTATTTTGGTTCATCATTAGCAAACTTTGCAAACTATGGTACTTCACTTCATATTTCACCTAAATCAAGAAGTCAATGGGTTATTCCAACCTCTGTTAAGATCATTCTTGCAGGTTTATTGTTTATTGGTTCTTTCTTTGTTACAGAATCACCACGTTGGTTAGTCAAGGTTAATAGAGTTGATGATGCTTTCGTTGCCTTATCTAAAATCAGAAACTTACCAAGAGAACATCCTTATGTTCAATCTGAAATCTCTGATGTTCAAGAACAATTATTAGTTGAACAAGCTGAGAAATCTACAACCACAAGAATAGATGCGATCAAAGAGTTATTATTCGTTAAATCAATCAGATACCGTTTATTTTTAGGAATTGGTGCTCAAATCTTGGGTCAATGGTCTTTTGCTGGATCTATCACTATGTATATGCCTGAACTATCAGCTTTAGTTGGTATTACAGGTACTAAAAAGATTATGTTTTCTGGTGTTTTAGGTGTTGTGAAATTCTTTTCTTCTTTAATCGCTGCCTTCTTATTGATTGATATCATTGGTAGAAAAAGATCATTATACCTAGGTATCACCATTCAATTCTTTGCAACTTTATACTTTGCTACATTCTTAGCCATTGTTCCTAATGCCACTGATGATGACTATGTAATGACTGGAAGTGAAAAACAAGCTGGTGTTAGTGCTCTAGCTATGCTTTTCATTACTGGTGTTGGTTGGGCTTTCGGTTGGAACTCAATCCAATACTTGATTAATTCAGAAATGTTACCATTAAGAGTCAGAAACATTGGTACTGCTGTTATCATGACGTTCCATTTTGCTAACCAATATGCCAACTCTAAGGCTTTACCATCAATGTTGATTGGTATGACACCTTATGGAACCTTCTTTTTCGCATCTGCTATCTTATTACTTGGTTTATTCTACGCTTGGTTCTTCTTACCAGAGATATCTGGTCGTTCATTAGAAGGTATGGAGGAACTATTTGACTTACCATGGTATTTGATTGGAAGAAAGGGTGCCGAATTGGCTCCTGATCATTCAGGACTTGCTCATCTTGTGGAGGTTTCTGAGAAATCTGAGCAGATCTTTGCAGAAAACGCCAGCAATAATGAGTCGATAATGAGCGATAAACAGGAAGCGGATGAGAGAGTGGAAATCGCATGAGCGATATGTTTTATGCTAAGCTTTCAGGTTTTCTTAGTTTCTACGTACGATTAATGAATTATTACTATTTACTTTACTATTCCACTCATGTAATATGTACCTGTATTATTTAAGCCTTATGAACTGTATGTTGTAATGACCATTCTGCATGCAGGATATGCAGACTTGTAGGCTGAAACGCCTATACTAGTCAATATAACCTGATATTAACAGACTGTAAAGTGTAAGACTACAAACAAACGAATTCCTCCGCTTCTCCACTTTTCGAGTGACCCAATAGAGTATTCAAAGACTATCATTCACCCAATTGGAACTTGAGGAAGTCGTTGAAGTGGATAATTAAAGTTGAAAGAGATCTGTTGATCAGTAAATTAACCGCAAGACAGATAATCTAAACATAGTTGCGGTGCCATTATCGCCCTTGCTTCATGGTCAATCTTTCAAGTGATACGCCTTTGTTGAATGCGGGGATCAGGGAAATCATCAAAGGACAGGTTTGAACGAGCTTAACCAGTGTAGCTTTGAGGATTTATCAGCCGCGTTCTTGCGCAAAGATAACACCGAATTGTATGACAGTTTTACATGACTCCTTGATGTGATGATTAGCGCTCCGATGTATATCCGAGCTGTTCTAAGGAAGTGCGAGTATGGAATAAGGAGTTTAGAGTAGTGGAGTATGGAGTATGGAGATGTGTATATGGTCCTAGGAGAGCTGATGAATCCGAGACAGGGTCCTTTCCCTTGAAGTTATTGACTGAAGAGGGACCCTTGTTCCTTCTTTTGTGTTGGAGAGCTAATTCTTTACGAACGGCTAGAACTACAGCTCAACAATGGGTACGACTACGTACTACGAGGATTAACAAGTGGAAATAGCAAGAACACCCAAGACCAATTTTCTCTTAGCTCAATGGCTTTTTACTGCTTGCCTAAGCTGCTAGGCCACGCTAAGACGTTTACTGCTAATTCTAAATAATAGCCAATTCTGCCCAGGTCATGGCACTTTAATTTGGCGTGGCACTAAAACATTGGCGCTGTCAAAAGCCTTTCTGCTGGCTGCTGGCTGCTGGGGGCCCTTACTTTATTTTTCGGGGTAATGAAAATAGAACATGGAAGGTAAATAAAAAAAAAAAAAAAGACATCGTACACAAATTATTACGTATAACTTTAGCTTTAATTACATTGAAATTTAACACACTCAACTGGATCTGAGCATTGCAACTTCCAAGACTTTTGCTCTGGCCGTAATCATCCTATATCGAGCTATGATTCATGACAGTTGCTCCATTTTTGGTAAAATGACTAACTAAAGTCACACTCTCCTCTTTTCCCTCGATCCATTCATACTATGTATGCAACTTGACATGCTTGATCTTCGTATGGCTAATGACTGGGGTAACTCAACCAAACTGTCTTGGCAAGATATATACGTTTCGAATGTTTCAAACCAGTGCAAAGTGCTAATCCTGATAGAAGTAGTGATACTCCAGCTGGTTGTATATAAAAACTCGTGTATTCGCTGATGATTTCTTCAGATTTACGTCTTGATGTTCATCAACAGGTTTATCAAGTGCAAGTATGGTTGATAAATCATCTATCAAAGAGAAAAAGAGATCAGTTTTATCAAAATTTTATAACAATGATGATTCTCCACCAGAAATCTTCAACTCAAAATTATACCTTGCAGTCTTACTATTTGGTGTGTTAGGTTGTGCTCGTGGTTATGATGAAGGTAATGTCGCAGGTTCAGTTGCTCAAAAGAGTTTCATCGAGTTCTCAGGTTTAGGTGATACTACAAAATCTGAACACTACTTGGCCAATCTAAAATCAAACATCAAATCAATGGTTTTGATGGGTTCAATTGGTGGTTCATTAGTAGCTATTTATTTTGTTGATAGATTTGGAAGATTACGTACATTACAAGGTGTTTGTATTTTATGGGCTATTGGTGCTGCTATTCAAATCAGTTCTTTCTCCGTTGGTCAATTATACGCTGGTCGTTTATTAGAAGGTTTTGCTATTGGTCAAACTGTTGTTGTTGGTCCTTGTTATTTATCAGAAGTTGCACCAAAGGCTATCAGAGGTCTTTGTAATTGTATTTTCGCTGGTGCTGTTTATTTTGGGTCCTCAATTGCTAATTTTGCAAATTATGGTACTGCTTTACATATCTCACCAAAGTCTAGAGCACAATGGGTCATTCCAACTTCTTTGAAAATCGTTTTAGCTGGTCTATTATTCATCGGTTCATTATTCGTTAAAGAATCTCCACGTTGGTTAGTCAAAGTCGATAAGATTGATGCTGCCTTTGATTCATTATCACATATTAGAAACCTTCCAAGAGATCATCCATATGTTCAATCTGAAATTTCTGATATTCAAGAACAATTATTAGTTGAAAGAGCAGAAATCACATCTGTTTCAAAGTTGGATGCTTTGAAAGAACTATTCATGGTTAAATCAAACAGATATCGTTTATTCTTGGGTATCGCTGCACAGATTTTAGGTCAATGGTCATTTGCAGGTTCAGTTACCATGTATATGCCTGAATTAGCTGCATTGGTTGGTATCAAAGGTACTGATAAAATCATGTTTTCAGGTGTCTTGGGTGTTGTTAAATTAACTGCTGCTTATATCTCTGCATTCTTTTTGATTGATGCTCTTGGAAGAAAGAGATGTTTATACACTGGTATCACTATTCAATTATTATCAACCATTTATTTTGGTACTTTCTTAGCTGTTGTTCCAGATGTTGAAAAAGAAGGCTATGTTATGACCGATAGTCAACAGAAATATGGTGTTAGTGCCTTAGCTTTCTTATTCATGAGTGGTGTTGGTTGGGCCGTTGGTTGGAACTCCATTCAATATTTAATCAACTCTGAAATGTTACCATTAAGAGTTAGAAACTTGGGTACTGCTATCATCATGGCTTTCCATTTCGTTTGTCAATATGCTAACTCAAAAGCTTTACCACATTTAATGATCACAATGACACCTTATGGTACTTTTTACTTTGCTTCTGCTGTTTTATTACTTGGTTTATTCTGGTCTTGGTTCTTCTTACCAGAAATTTCAGGTCGTTCTTTGGAAAGTATGGAAGATGTGTTCAACTTACCTTGGTACTTGATTGGAAGAAAAGGTGCACAATTGGCTCCTGATCAATCTGGTTTAGCACACTTGTCTGAAAGTAAGAATCGTCCTGAACAAATCTTTGTGGAACGTGCTAGTGCTGCTTCATCAATCAGTGATGGTTTAAAAGATGAGAAAGAACAAGCTAATGCTCAGGCCAACCACGTTGAGAAAGTCTAATCTGACCTGACTTTCCTCCTTTCCTTTCTTTCTTTATTTATTATGAGCCAATCCTTTTGTATAACTACAACCCCTTTTATTTCGAGCTTTATTGATTACTGAATGTAGTATTTTTATGACTATGTATTTCTCACTATGTACTGATTGAAAATATGTGCAATTTATCATGGGAAAGAAGCTTAGATGAACTTTCTTGCATGCTTCAATTTATCCTTCAATGGGTCCTTTGGTTTTTTCTTCAAAACAATAAATAATAGAATAGATGAAGCAATACATAAACCATACCATGTACCTATGTACTGTAGATGGTTATTTCTGAAATCAATAGTTGGAGTTCTTCCTAATGGTACACCAGCTTTCATGAATTGGTATTGTGAGAACTCTTCAACTGGTTCATCCGGTTGGAGTGTTCTTAAATGTGTTTCTTTATGTGTCTTTTCACTAGCCCATACTTTCCACCAAGGTTTTGGTTCTTTAATGACTTTAGTTTCGATTGGATGATCTTTAAGATCTATGATAGCAGCCGCATGAAGTCTCATACATCCTGTAGCTTCTGTCATTTCATCATAATCTAACACATGCCATAGTCTTGAATCTGGATCAAGTTTGTCCATGGTTAAAGCAGCTTTAGGATTAATTTTCTTTAATAGACATTCAACTTCAACTTCATGTTCTGGAACACTTAAATGTTGTAGAGTTCTTCTTGTTGGGATGACTTTTTCATCAGTTATGAAACCTCTTTCGATTAAGACATCTGGACCACCATCAGATCTAACTAATGGTGTATATAGAGTATACCCTTTTCTTTCATTAATAACTTTAGGACCAACAAAGACTTCTCTTGAATGATCAAATTTACCCTTTATCAAGACTCTTCTATATTGCCAATCTTCAGCATCTTCAGGTGCAAAGTTTTTAGGAAGTGGAATAGGATCATATGTTAATCTATCTTCACATGAAGCAATCAAATTGTTTTTCCATTTAAGTCTTCTTAATTGCCATGTACCAAGCATAAAACTGATAACTGGCATTAAGATCAAAAGCCCTAAAAAGATATATTTTGAAGTTGTCCATTCAACTCTATCAGCAGGTTTACTACTCTTGATAGGTTTCCAATCAACATTAGAAGTTATAACTGTTCTTTTACTTGTGATATTATATGGGTTAGTCTTAACTAGTCCGAGATTCTTTTGAGAACTCCAGAGTAATGAGCTTGAGGCCGTTGAGTTTGCCACAAGAGCGGTAGGACGTATGAACGCCCTCAATCCCGCATTACGAGAGACAAGCTTCAACATCTTGAGAGTATATGTTATGTCAGTCACTGAAGTAAAGGTATCTATTCAGTATAATTTGATGGAGTACTTAAATTTTTGGCAAAGGCCGATCCCAATTTCGCGCATTATTATATAATATATTACTAAGCAGATTTTTTAGTTTTTGGTAACCAAAACAACAAAACAAAAATAACGTAAACAAACAATAAAGCATTGTACAACACTTTACTTAACTACAAGGATAAAGCCTTTATAATGTCCAAAAGATCATCTAGACAGCTGACACCACACCGTCTAACACGGTCATCGAATATATTTCCCTCACCAGGAGTGCACTATCCCATCACATCAGATAAATCCCCACTTGCTGATCAATTCATTCCCACGATATCAGAACTTAGTGATTCATTAGTTGATTTAGATTCTAATGTTCAATCCATACAAAAGATCCATGAATCACTTGTTAATTTCAATGAAAGTTTTAGTGCGTTCCTTTATGGATTACAAATAAACGCGTATACTGTTGAGTTTAATGAACTTCCGAATTTTAAGAGTAATCTTGAGATGAAGGAGATTAAAGATAAGATTGCTAAACTTGAAGAATATTTCGAAGGGAAAGAAAATAAACAACACCATGGAGGAGACGTTGATGATGTGAATCATGGGGATAACATATTTGGAAGTTCAGGGACCGGATATGATGTTGGTGATGATACATATATGACAAATGATGAAGATGGTTCATTTATAGCACAACCTGCACAACACCAACAACAACAACCTAAATCAAGTATATCGAAAGGAACGGGGAGTAAATCATCCAAGAGTAAAATACCCATCAAGGGAAGAAAGAGTACGGTTACTGGTGGTATAACAAAACCTACAGTTGCAAGTGAAAGAAGACAGAGAAGTAGTATTAAGAAAGATGATAGACCACCATTTAGATGAATAATTTATGACCCAGCTTAGTGATGTTTTTAATGATGTTTTGCTCTTTAATATTCTTCAACTATTCGTAGATCGACTACATTACTTTGGTTTATAAAATCAAATAACTTTTAATTCATATATGATATATAATTTTCTTTCAAACGTAACATTTTTTTTATGGGGGGTCATTCATTGATCATAAATATAGTAAAAACACAAGAGGGCATGATAAATAATGGTATGTACATTTTAGTACGTTAACAATAACGACTTTTTGAAAAACAAGGAAAAGGCAAGGAAAGGGGGCATGTGATGAGGGAAGAGGGAAGAGGAAATAAGGTTATTTGAGTAATTCCAATTTTGCAGTTAATTCAGTCAAGTTCAAATCCTTATAGTTATATTTGTGATCCCAAAGAGTATCAACAGGAGTCATTACATCATATGTTGTATTTAAGGATGAGCTAGATCTGGTCATTATTGGAGGAGATAAGTCGTGATTATCATCAATGTATGGAGTTTGAATAAATTCATTATCATTAGGTTCATTAGTGGTGTCATAAGTTGGGTGAGTGTGTGCATGTGAATGTGCATGAGTGTGAGCATGAGAATGAGGGATTGTTATTGCTGCTGGGTTATAGTTTTCTTGGTTTAGTTTCATTCTGGAGTATTCAACAGTGTATAAATCTGGGTTTATACAAATAACATTACTTTCAATGACTCGTAAGATTGATTTTTTGGAATAGTTGAATAGATTGAAGTATTTTAGAATTCCATTAAGTAAGAATTCATCTTCAGTTTGGATGATAGTGTCATGAGTCATGGATTCTAATTGTAAGATTAAATCATGAACTTGATCCAATGAAAAAGTTGAAGGAATCTTATAAAGTTTGAATGTATTTCTTTTGGAAACCAAGTCTTTTGGAGGTGATGATGAAAGAATAGATATGGTTGATGATGATGTGAATAAATAATCATAGTTGATATGTTTCAAGGTTAAATAAATATTCTTCTTGGAAATCTGGAAACTCTTCAAGAATGAGTTGAGGATGATGGGTAGAACACCATGGATATTATGTGTTTTAAGGTTGTTGATATCAATAATCTTCAAATATTGAACGTTATCGGAGTTATCTAAAGATTCAAATTCTGAAGAAGTGACGGATTGATAAATAGATTCATAGTTCGATAATCTTTGTTTGAAATCATTTAAAGCTAATTCCTTATTAGCAAACTTCTTATAATCTGGACCATTTAATTTTAACATTATATTTTGATCAATAATAGATTGATCTGTACATATACTTTCCAAGAACAAGATTTGATAATCACAATCATCATGTTTACTCATATAAGCTTGAATATGGTTAACAACGGTGTTTCTTCTTTGGAAAGTTGAATTTGTGGCATCAAATATACCAACTTGACCAGAAGAACAAGTCAAATAGTTTAATAGCTCATCCAAAGTTTCCAATGCTAACTGTTCTCTGATGGAGACGTTCTCTTCAGAAGTTGGAGAGAAGAACTCTGCTTGGTTTTCCAAAGGGTTGAAACTTTGTCTTCTTCTGTTTCCCACATTAAAGATTTCGTTGGAGATATTTAGCCAGTTTAGGTAGTTGGCTATCTTTTTGGTGATGTAGGACTTACCTCTGGCAGGAAGACCCACCATCACCACGATAAGCTTCTCGTTCATGTTGGGTTGCATGTGTGCAATACTCTATTTAGCAAGTAGTTGTTGTTGGTTGTAGTGGTTTGTACAAGTGAAAGTAAAACCAAGCCAAAAGTAAGTTATTTATTGGAATCTTGTTCTCGGTGCATCACTCGCTATGAGAACAAAATGACAAAATGAGTAATAAAATTGCAACGGCTAAAAACAAGTCATCGGATTAAACTCAAGCGGGCGTACAGAAAAGAAAAAAAAAAAAAAAAAAAAAAAAAAAAAAAAAAAAGACTCCGGAAAAACGCAAAAACTGGTGAAAATCATTGTTCAAAGCGCTGTTGGAAAGGGTTCCGCTCGTACGGGGCTACGTCTGGCACGCTTATCGGTGGTAGTATTCATTAGTCACCTGTCTGGAGACAAGGAACGATAAGAGTCATAGTTTCATATACTCAGTTAATATGAGCAACTACACAGAACTAAGGCGCGTACGTACCCGTTGCTGTGTTTATTCTCATACACCGCTTTCTCACTATAAACAAGTAACAGAACAAGTAACAATCTGTACAATGCGCTCAGATGACGATACTCATTGGGAAAAATAGTAAAATACCCCTCTTTTCCCTCTTTCACCTTCTGAAGCATGCACCCGGTAGCCACTGCTTAAATAAGCAACCCTCATACAAAAAGTGGAGAACTGAAATGACTTGACCGCAAAGGGAAATAGTCGCGAGTACTTTTTTTACTAGCGGGTATCGCCAAACGCGCGTAATCTCTAAAATTATAATCGCGAACTGGTGACTGGTCACAAAAACACTCACACAAATCAAAATAAACAGTAAATAACTCAATGTGGAAATACTTCAAATGTGGCAAAAATAGGCTAAACTAAAGTCTACACTGTAATAATGATTCTGTTATGAGCCATTGTATTATATTTTTATATGAATTGGGTATATTAGCTCTATCTATAAGTATTCCTGTTAATGTTATACATGACTTAGCATGCTTTCTCTGTATTTGTGTGTATATCGTGTGTACTGTGCACTATAGTGTACTCTGGGTATCTTTGTTTACTCATAATGAACCGATCTGGTACCAGTACCAGGACCACCAGATCCAATGGTTGCAGTTCCAGACGTACCAGGAACAGAACCATCTCCTTGTAAGAACTTTGTCAGATCAATACCACCCTCTTCATATAATCTTTCTCCTAAATCAATACTTGAACCTAGAATATTCGCACCAACTTCCCCAATCATCGGTGTGGATACTCGTGATGGGATCTTGCCTCCAGATATTGGAATTGGAACACTGATTTGAACTGGATGGTGATCTTGTCCTTCATGATCATGATGTGCATGATGTGGTTCAGTGACATGTTGTGATTGATTTCCAAGAGTAGGTTGATTTATTGGTTCAAATGAAGACGTTGATGGAAGTTGTGGTGCATCATATCTTACCGGTGTAGGTTCTTGAATTTGTAAAGTTGGTGGGATATGTAATGTAGATGGGTTTGTTTGTAATGATAATGAAGGTTTTGAACTAACTGTTAATTTTTCCAACTTAGAACGGATTTCATCACCAGATAATAATTGATTGGTTTGATTACTTGCTAATGAACCTGGGGTATGTGATCTTGAATTCATTTGTGATGATGATGTCAATTTATTCGAAACGTATTCAAATCTTTCAGATAACGAATCAAAACTTGTTAAATTTTTTAGATCTTGGGTCCATTTCTTGAAATCTGTATTAGAAACATCATCTGGTTTCTTAAAAACGATATTATGAGTCTTTATCAATGTTTGTGAATTAACATGAAGTTGGAATTTAGATTCACTTGCATCTGTTAAAATACAATCATTCAATCTAAGTGAACTGATTGGTGTTGAATTTTCACTTAAATTAGATGATTTAAACTCATGTAAATAAGTTAATGTTAACAAAAAGAATGATTTTGAATATGTTTTCAAAAGTTTAGATTTCTTCATTAAATAACCAGATCTAATAGTCTTACCAAACAATGAATTATCAAATGGATATTTTATATCTGAAAGTTTTTTCAACTTAGGAACATTATCATCATGTTTTAATAATATCAAGTTCTTACCATTATCTCTTTGAATAAACTCATCCCATTCGAAAAATGGTTGTTTGGAAATAATACCTTGATGTAATTCATTAATCAAATCATTATAATGAACAAAGATCTCTTGACTTATCAATTCACTAAACTTATTCAAAGATTCTTGGATCTCTTTAAAAACAATCTTTTCAAGTTCTAATGCAGTTATTTGTAAATTAATAAACGCTTCTTCCAAATAATTCTCTTGATGAATTTGTTGTTTTAAATGTGCTTCCAATCTAAATTTCTTCAAAAATGGATCATGTTTAGGATCAGATACTTCGATTTCTTCACCATTTGTTAATTTTGAAACAACAGAAATATAACTATCCAATAATTGACCTGTTGTTGCAATTTCTTGATTTAAGTTATTCTTAAAATCACCATTCAAACCTCTGATCTCCTTGATCTTTGATAATAAATCTTTCTGTAACTCTTCTAATCTAACAACAATCAATTGTAACTCTCTTGCTGTTTTAACTTTTTGATTGATCAAATTAACATGATACTTCTTTAATAAGATTTGAACATCTTGAATGGACCCACTGCCGAAAGGACTGAAAAACGATTGTTTATTCGAATCATGTGGTTCAATCAATTCATACTGATTGCTCAATTGGGTCTTTGCCTTTGCTATATCGGTGAAGAAGGGGAAATTCAAAGAAGAATTAACAATGGTTCTGTTCAATTCCACTTGCTGTTGTTCCGAGATGGCAAGTGTCTTGAAATAGAACAATAACGATTTAATGATTTGTCGCCATAACTCGAATCTTTTACTTAGAACTTCGGTTGGTTGACTGGCAGTGGATATTTTGGAGTTGAAAGGAGAACTTGGATCTGTTTTCGGAAGGATTTCGTTCATTGTGCTCTGTTTTTCTGTTTGTCTGTAATTTGTCTGTTTGTTTAACGGGTTTCAAGTACAAATCACTTGACAGGTTTTCATAACAAAATTCGGTAAAATCTGGTTATTTTAATCTACGGCAAAAAAAGGCAAAAGAAGGCACAGAAAAGTTCTAGTTTCTTTAAAAAGAGATAACAACACTTTTATTTTGGTATTATCGACACTGATATACATATAAAACTATTATACTAATTGTTATATTGTTAGACTTCATGTATTCATGGTTTTGGAATCTTTAATGACTTGGAAATGAATCCTGATCCGTGTAAGAAGAACACCAAGACAACAGGATGGAACTCAAAAAAGGTATCTTTGAATAACAATCCAAATGGTAAGTTCTCCAACACGTAACCTTTATGAACCCAGTAGGCCATTGTAGCAACAAGACCTAAAGAGGTTGGGATTGGTAAACCTTCGAAATATTTAGATTTCCCACTAATATCTTTTGGAATAGTAGTGACTGTGACATTAAATCTTGCTAATCTTGTCAATCCACAAAGAACGAAATAAGTAAGTATCAACACATCAATTGTAGATTGGAATCCAATAGCAAAAGCAATAGAGGCAACAGCAACACCAAATGAGATCAAATCAGCTAAAGAATCCAATTCTTGACCCATTAATGAAGATTTGTTTCTTAATCTAGCAACACGACCATCAAAGAAATCGAAAAACAAACCCAACAAAATAAAGAAATGGGCTCTTTGAACATAGTGTAATTGTGAAGTTAGAGTATATCTTAAACATGAAACAATTGAATAAAATCCAGAAAACCCATTCAATAAAGTGATAAAATCAGCCAAGTGTAAGTTTCTTATCAAACTGAAATGGAATTCATCAGAGGTGAATTTTGTAATATCAGCTTCATCAGGTGGATCCAAGGGGGTTTTATCCAAATCTAAAGAGAATAAAGATGACCTTCTTCTAATAGTTGGTGGTTTAACATCGTTGCTATCCTCTACATCTCCATCACTAATCACACTTGAATCTTCAATGTTGTTCTTGAGGTTGTTTGCGGAAGAAGTACCTTCTTCACTGAGTTGTTTGGCCATTGATCTTGTGTTCCTTTTAGACATTTCCAGAATGCAAATGCAAATGCAAATAAAAAAGAGAAATGTTTATGAGTTTATAAGAGAATTGAATTGATTTAATGTGTCTTTTTGCTTTGTTTTGCTTTTATTCGACTGCGGTTGAAATTAGCAATTCGCGAAAAAAGCATGTGAATGTACAGTTTATTGCCTAATTGGGTATATTTCCTATATTGGATGCACTATATATATACGTATTACTCGGTTTAATGAGACGCTCCAACAACTTCTTCGTACGACGGGAGGCTTCTCGTCGGTGGTGGCAGTGTCTCTGCTCCCACTGGCGGGTCTATCCCACTGATCACCGAAATAGGCACGTCAAGATCAACTTGTTTCGGAGACTTGAACTGTTTTGTCTCGGTGAGCCAGGCCGATACGTTCAGCTTGTATGATCTTTCAATATTGCAGATTTTGAAACTAGGAACCATATCTATATGTGTAGTGTTGTATATCGATCTTATGGTTTGGTTATCTGGCAGGAATATCCCGGAGAACAGTTCTTGTGGGATCTCGAGTTCGTATAAGGAATTACCAGTTCGTTCATTGATTGCTTTACTCTTTGAAGCTCTGGATAGTTCAAGTTTATAACCACCAAGTTTCAGATCACAAAGTTCAACCACTTCAGTATTCTCCTTGACCAGGTCTTGTGCTTTGATCTTGGTGTTTATTACTAGATCAATCGTCACCTTCTGCAAATATATTGAACCAAGTCCTGATGGGTTCCCATCAATACCGAGATATCTCTTTGGTGATACTTTACTCAATAGTAAGAACTTCAAATTCAAAGGTTTTCCTAAAGTTTGTATGAACCCAAAAGACCGTGCTTCAAAGTAGAAGGGCACATCGAATGAATCTATTATAGGTGTGTTCTTAGCCGGTAATGGTGGTGGTGAGTCTCGTGATTGACCGATCTTGGGACTCTCTGGGGCTGATGAACCAAAAAAGAACGATTTGAAGCTGAACATACTTGGTGACGATGGCGTTTTAGAAGTTGAAACAGATGATGATCTTCGAGTTTGTGACTGAGCATGTGGATTAGGTTCGATGATTGCTATGATTTCAGGTAATTTATCTTTGAAAATAACTTCTTTCCTCACATAGTTTAGCATCTTACTTTTATGTAGATACTCAACCCCATTAAATGGTAAGAAATTTATGTTTTGAACTCTTTTAATGTTTGATTTTAACACAGATGATCTTATGATAACAACTTTTAAGTAGTACTCGATCTGTGAATCTGGTGTTTGAAATGTAGGTGGTAGTATTGATTTAGTATGCGTTATATATGCTCCATTTGAACCATTATTTGCTGAGTTATGATGTTGATCGTTTATGGATATAGAGGAAGATGATTTGGAACTAAGTTTGATGAATTTAGGTCTTGATGGTTTTGAATCATTAGTCTGGCAACATGATGAGTTTAATGCAACCTTGAACTGGAAATCATATTGGTATTCACCTGGTTTCAAATTAAACACTTTCTTTTCTTGTATATCTTCATTAATCGATCTCTTCGGAAAGATTGTCTGAATATCATCAAATAAGATATGTGATTCTTCTTTAATGACAACTTTATCCTTTCCTGTACGTTCTCTAATTGAACTTCTATCAATCCCTCTAAACTTCAGTTGAATACAGTTTATAGACAAGTCTGATCGGAGATTGAGGTATACTTTTCCTTGTAATGTATCTAGACTTGTAAACCCTGAACTTCGTAGTTCATTCACTCTAATCTTAACATCGTATTGGTTTGATTTGATCATGATTATACCATGACACGGAAACAGGTATCTATACTATGCACAGGTGTTAACGTAAAGCTCGTACTATCACAGACGAATCCAGCAAAGCAATCTTAAAAAGCGAGTAGTATTTGATGTATTCGTTTAAAAGGAGTGAACAATTTATCAGTATCCGAAATTACGTAATGTAGATAAACAAAGATGATTTGATCAGTAGATTTAGTTATCTGGTATTGGATTTGGGTATATGTATATATAGTCCAGCAGTACTGGTTTATTGTGAGGATGTAATGATCAGACAAGATCCCTAACATTTTCCTTCATGAGCTTGATACTCAATGATATAACGTCATGAACAACAAACTTAAGTATATAGTCATTCAAGAATTCCATGATCAAATTCAATTTATGACACAATTCTTCATCTTCACTATGATGGTACTCCGCATAAATCTTACCAATGGTTACTTGTAACAGCTCAACAGCTTTAAAGTATTCATTGATTGTTGCTTGATCCTTTGCGGACCGAGATGATGTTTGTGTTGTTATTGTGGATATCGATACTGATCTCGAATGGGTATTGCTTAAATGAAGTGGGCTTCCTGTTTGTTTTATGGAGTCACCCTGTGATCTGTCACTACTAGCATGGGACGCATGTCTGGAGATGTTTGGTTTTGGTGTGACAGTTTTGGTATGACTTGATGAATTGGTTGATGCTGGGGTTTTCTTGGAGGAAATGCTTAAAGAGGATACAAGTGACAGTCTCTTGTTGTTTCTGATTTTACCTAATAAGGATGAGTCAGATTTTTTATGTTTTCTGAGGGTCTTTTGTTCCTTAGATGCAGTAGCTTTTAGTTGATTTTGTGAAACATTCCTTTGAGTTCCAGATGAATTGGTATTGTTGGAGTGAACAGACGATATATCGTTATTATATGCATGTTGTGGTGAGTGGTGAAGCAGTGTAGAGTTGTTATCAGAACTAGATATACTTCCATTTCGTAAATGTTCTTCTCTGTTGTCATTGAATCTCAAGACATCAAAAGCATCCATAAGTTTCTTATAATAGACTAAGATGGTTTCAACTTCAGAAGTTGTAGGTTGAAGTGAGTTATCATTGGTCAAAAACCTTTCCAGTAGTTCCTTAATCTCCTGTATTATGTTGATTTTGACACTCCCATTTTGAATAGTCTCATTCAGCTTGAAGATTTTGTTATTTATAAATACATCCTTTGTGAGAAAGCATCCACCTTTGGAATCACTGGAACGATACGAGTCAATGATCTTATCCAGGCAATATTTTGATCTTGCAATTCCGTCTTCAGGAACCTTGACACTCTCTATCTCAGGATGGTTTCTGAGTTGTGATTCCAATGAATCAGTCTTGTAATCTCTATGTTTCGGACTAGAAGTCGTTGATTTAGTTGATGTATCATTTTCATAAAAAGGGTTGGCTGTCTGCTCCTCAGGAAGAGCATATTTATCTAACTGTGAAGCTCGTCTGCTGTTGTTATTACTGCTCAGGTTTATGTTGTAATTGTGTAGTGATGCAGATAAGGGAAAGCTGTCCATGGAGTCCAAGTCATCGGAATTTGATATCTTGATCAGCCCATAAGAAGGAAAGTAGTTGGAGTTGATGGAAGGAGTGGACTGGTTCGAGGGTGAGGTCGTGTCATTGGATGCTGCTACAGATGGTGGTCTGTAGTTCTTCGACGGCGTGAGTGATATCACAGCATTCGATCCTGAAACTTGGAAATGGTCCATGACGATGATTTGGGTAGAGAATATGACTGTAGTGGGAATGTATAATGAAAGGCCCTTTGAACTAACGAAAGAATGAATAAAAGGTAGACAATTGGTTGTGGTAGATCCAGGGTTACCACTCAGGTGAGATGGAAGCAGCAGTAAACAGTTAGTTTATCTTAGTGAAGTAAGTTTCTCGACTTCTCCAGGCTCTTTAAAGCGAAGGGTTCTTTGAAAGATCCTTTGACAAAATGTTTATGTCATCATCACGCACTTTATCCTAATCTTTAAATCTGCATATAAACAGAGTTAACAATAGGCACATCTACTCAACTTGGTGTATCTTTACTATGTTCTCCTCGCAATCAAAGCCCAAGTTCCTTCTCTCGCTTTCTGTGAATGAACTCACAAATATCCCCAAACCATCGGGTTCATGTTACATTAAATGGGTAATTAAGGACCATTCGACAGCAGCAACAATAAAGGGAAAGACCCCAAGATCGCATATCAAGGACTACAAAGTTCATTGGAACTATTCAAGCGAGTCTGTTATAAAGATAGCTATAAACAAAACCAACAAAGAGCTGTTACCAAAAGTTTTGGTCCTGGAGGTTTATCTTGTGCCCCATCAGCATCAGCATCATGCTCATCCACAACAACAAGAACAGCACCAAAACCAACATCAACATCAACAACATCAAAATGGCAGTGCGAATCACCGAACGCATACTTTCCATAACATCGAGGAGCACATAATCCCACCTCCTCATAAGTCAGACTCTCAACGTCAGTATCTGGGGAAGGTGGAACTTAATCTAAGTGAATTTATTCAATTTAATGAAAAGAGCCTCACTATTAGAAACTTATTGATGGATTCAAAAATCAATGCTATACTTAATATCAAACTAGGAATGGAATTAATCAAGGGTAATAAAGAAGACTTTGTGATCCCACCTGTTGGAAGTTATAAGGGAAAAGGTAAGGGTATAATATCCTCCATATTGGCAGATAGTGGTGGCAGTTCATTGAATGGGAGTAGCGGAGGACGTGATTCTTTTAGCTTATCTACTCCAACTACTAAAAATGGGAGTATTTCTCAGATTAGTGATAATCTTTACAAGCCTCTAGTCATTGCTAATGATCCTGTTTTTACAAAACTATACGAAAAGACGTTTGAGATCTCATGGGATCCAAGACCTGGTGAGTATAATGCGGTGGATTCGATTGAGGATATTATTCAAGGTGGTGATGGTTGGGCCAAGAATGAGGATGGTGTCAAACTGATTGACTTACAATCTGAGAAACTAGATTCAGAACTTCAAGAAGTGTGGTCGAGGTATAAGTCATATAACAGTACTACGGTTATCAAGGAAACAGACATAAGGCCCGACCTCAAAAGCTGGCGTACACACACATAGGTCAAATTAGTACATTCAATTAAACTATACCACGATCAACCAATGTTGGAGCCTCAAGTTCACCTTCATCTTCTTCAGTTATCTTGGAGTGAATAGCATGTCTTCTGATGTTATTTAAAGAATGAATTTTTTGTATTGGTCTTCTCATAGATGGTGTACTAAAACCAAATTCCTGGTGCTCGTTGGGACCTGTGATGAATTTATGACGAACTCTGGCAATGATACGAGAGTCTTTAGTATGGGCTGGACCTGAACTAATAGTGAATTCAAGTGTATCAGCATCTTCTTTCAGTTCGTCAGCATCAAGGTGAATGTTTGTTACAATTTCTTGTTTTAAATGTGATTCAGCAACTGGGAGATGACGACAATAACATACATTATGATTATGAGCATTGATGCTATGATAAGCACATCTTGTAGATCTATCATCATAAAGTCCTTTGAACTTTCCTCTTTTGATCAAGATTGGAATGTTTGGAGTCTGGTTTTCTTCATTTTGATTAAGGTTCGTTGTTGTTCCACCTCTTCTCGAAGATTTAATCACTTTTGGATTGACTTCTTCACCTCTTGATACTGGTGGTAAATCATCACAGTTAGACTTACTAGCTGATTGATGTGAGACTGTGCCAACTCTGATGAGCTTCAATCTTGAAATACTTGCTCTTCGTGGAGAAGGAATCATTGATGACGAATTCGGTGAGGTTGGATGGGTATATTGATACAGTTCTTGCTTACCAACAACTTCCTGTGTTCGTTTATAATAAAGATGATTTCGAAAGATGTTATTGAAGTAGTGTGTGCTAGGGTGAGCGGCTATGACCATGACTATAATCTTATCTGATTCTGATGGTGATTAATTGAATATTTGATCTTGCAAGAACATATAATGAGTATATGATCTATAATTAGTAGCTAGGAATGAAAAGCAAATAATAATGAACAGTGTATAAATCACTGTTGATGATTGAAGCAATGTAGTGATTTTCTAGCTGTAACTCAATCTGTGTACTTAACTGTTTTCCTCATTTTCATTCCCCAGTAAATACTACTATCTTTAGATTATGACACAAAACCAAATATGAGAAATCCTTCTGTTTTGCACCAAAAAAAGATTCTAATTTCTAGTCATCGAATCTAAGTTATCCTGTACCCAAAACCTTCTTCTTTTTCTTGAATATACCCAACGTTATGCTTTTATATGGGGTATAAGCTCTGCACAGACTGCAAGGTCCTCCATTCTTGTTACTCTGTTTAGTGGAACTGATTGCCTTGAACACACAATCACCACAATAGATGTGTCCACACCTTAGAATAAATGTCTTTTCAGGACTGTCAAAGCACACTGCACAATGTGAATTAGCTAGGTTTGTTGTGTGAGATTTATTATCATTTAGCTGTTCCTCAGTTGTCTTTGGTTTAGTGTCGTCTAGGTCCTGGTCACCGCCATCCTTTGAAATAGGGTCATTCTCTTCTTCGCTTAACACGTAGTACTCTCGAACATCATCGTCATCTTCATCATCTACTAGTACGACATTTTGTGGTGTGGAATTGCTATTCGAGCTATTATTTTTGTTCTCGGTCTTATTGTTATGGTTATTGGTATTGTTATTGTCATTGTCTCCCTGGATTTCACTTTCCACTTCATGCACTAAACTATCCATTTCTGAGGAGAGTAGCACAGGCGACACTGATCGTGAGTGTGTATATGGAATATCATCATCATCTTCACTAACCACATCTGTGTTATCGAGGTTTATAATTGGTGTGCCATCGCGCATGTTGCCATAATTGCCATTCTCTTTGGGTATTTTATTCCTTGGTTCTGTACTTTGATCGTCCTCCTCGTGAATTCGCTTCATATTTACCATCTCCACCTTACAGTACAGACCTGCTTCTTGCCTTGTCCGTCTTTTTGAAGGTGTTATTAGCTAGTTAGCACTGTTCTGTATTATTCAGCTTAAAGTGCATGGGATGTTATCAATTTCGAGAGATCTAAACATCGCATTAGGTCATACACACATGTTCACGTGACTACATATAGGCTTCAAAATTCATTTGTGTACACCTGGACACCACTATTGTGTTTATGCTGGCCCTTCCAAAAAGCTATTTTGTTTGTTGTATGGGATTACCATAGTTAAGGAAAATTCGCGAAATCTCACTGGGCAGTCCCAATTCCCAGAGCTTCCCTCTGGCGTTTGGTGAAAAATTAAAAGCTTTTTACATCAAGTCTTGAACATCATCACAGATAGAAGTTTAATACCTATATTAATAACCATCAACAATGTCCTCTGGTAACAAATACAGAATTTCAGTACGTCGAACCACCCCGTCATAGGAGTCTATTCATCATTTGAACGAAGAGATATGTGTTATTGAATGTTATATTATTCACTTTAAAGAAATTATTCAAGTTTATCGAAAATTTGTGATCAAAGTAATCTAAGTCAAGACGAGCATATATGAGTACAGTGTGTTAATATGATCATCAAGAACCCTTGAAAGAACTCAACTTAATCGAATACATTGAAAAATCGAAGAGCTTGCATATATTCAGAAAGTCATACTATTCAAGAAATTTTACTATTCATTAAGAAAAGAACTGGGAACCATTATAGAAACACAACAATATCAAGAACTAATGAAATGCATAACTCAAGCCTTTCAAGGAGTCTCACCTGTCTTACTTGTCTCATACTAAAGTTTTTTGGTTCCAGCAAATGCACTTTTATCTTCCATACTAAAACAATATAACAAACACAACACATATCCTCGATCAATGATCAATACTAACTATCTATGTCTTTATTACTAAATTAACAGCATACTAACAATGTTTCCAATAGTTAGGTCTACCAACCGGTGCCATCATGAACTGTGCCGATAACACTGGTGCTAGAAACTTATACATCATTGCCGTCAAAGGTTTCGGTGCTAGATTAAACAGATTACCAGCTGCTTCTGTTGGTGATATGGTTATGGCCACTGTTAAAAAAGGTAAACCAGAATTAAGAAAGAAAGTTATGCCAGCTATTGTTGTTCGTCAATCTAAAGCTTGGAGAAGAAAAGATGGTGTTTACTTATACTTCGAAGATAACGCCGGTGTCATTGTCAATCCAAAAGGTGAAATGAAAGGTTCTGCTATCACTGGTCCAGTCGGTAAAGAATGTGCTGATTTATGGCCACGTATTGCTTCCAACTCTGGTGTTGTTGTTTAAGTACTATATCATAAAAATTTAATGTCATTTTTATTTTGAGAGTTAAGACTTGTTTAGTATGGAGATATCATTATCAGTAGAAGGAGTGTACAGATTTGTAAAATAGCTTTAATTATCTGGTTATTCTGAGTGTAGACTATTTTCTCTAGCAGATTTCTTGATTTAGCTTAGCCATTGTAGAAATAAATTATGACAAAACAAAATAACCAATTATATACAGATAAACGTATATTGAGCACTTCAACCTACAAAAAACATTCGTTCTGTTACAAAGAGCATCAAGAAGACTAATCAGTTGCTAATTGTACACATAGGCACTCAGTGGTATCTATTGACCCTCTTAATGTTTTGCAAGAGCTAGGCGCCCATACATTCATACTACATTCATACTAATAAACTGATCTCAATGGCGAGTGGGACTATTTACAACATCCTTGAACTACTGGATTCGTCTAAAGTAAAGGACAGAAATGAAGGTATTGAACTGCTAGATGGAATCATAGATTCAGAACAATCACTCAATTCAAAAACTATATCCACAATTGCTGAGAGTTTATTTACATTAATTGATAATGAGAAGTTAGCATACATAAAAGCTGAATCAGCACCTGCACTTACGCGGCTTAACTCAGGAAGCTATACTCTTCGGCGGCTCATATCCAAAGATCCATCTCAGTTGAAGCTGAAAGTGGTCGAGTCTGTTTTAGATTTTGTGCGAACAAGATTATTCATCTCAAACGGTGAGCTATTCACTCCTCTTGCTCTTGATCTATCCAAAATTTTACTTTCTCTTGTTGCATATGACGCACATAGAGACCATTTGTCCAGATCAACGTGGTTCAAGACGGTCACTACCATCATAAGGGCGCTGCATTATCAATTTAGAAAGAGCTCTGTTGAAAAATTCTTACCTGATCTAATATCTGCACTACGATTTCTCCTGAAAGATGTTAGGTTGAATGCAGAAGATATTACTGATTCATTATCACGGTTGATCTCTGGATATTTCACAGATCTCACAAGGGATGACTCTTCAACACCATTGATGCTTGAAGTCTCAAATCAAGCGTTGATATTGATGTCTACTACGAATGTTACTCATGGTTTGAGAATCGTCAATGCCGTCATAAAAGCATCTAGACATATTCTAAATACCAATTACGAGACACTAAAGGATCAGTTCTTGATATTCTCTATTATTTCTGCTGAATACATTGGAAATGATCTCCCTAAACTCATAAATGAAGAAGGTGAACAGGTTACGTTTCTTGATAACAATTTCAGAGAGAATTTGCTTAGCTTGTTAGACTCATTGTTACAAAGTTATACTAAAAATATTGATCATACACTACCTATAGCTGCTATATCTTTCATCAATGGTGATAATACTAACACACTTTCCTGGTTTGATTTTCAAACCATAAGACTTGGTGATCTGAAGTTTATAAAGCAATGGTTGAATTTACTTTCATTGACATTTCTTTTGAACTCATTCTTCAGACTTGAGAAGTCTGTTCAAGATAATGATACAGAACATGCTTGGAAAAGAAGACGTCTAGAGTTTTCGTTCATTGAATTATTGGATAATAGTGCAACTCCAATAAACTTTCTTGAGAGACTATTGGACTCATCTGATTCGAAAGTACAGTTATTGGGTTTGAAGTTGTTGGTATTCCACGTACATAATTTTGCCGTTGATCCATCAAATATTGAAATTGAAAAGATTTATCTCTACAACAAACCATCGTTATCACACTGGTCCTCTTTAGCTATTAGATCATTGTTACAATATGGCTGGAAAGCTTCAGTGGACCAACTTTCACATGCTTTGAGAGTCAACCTTCAGATGTTGAAGGAACCAAAGGCAGCTGATATTGCATCACAAACTGTCATTCAGATTGTTTCAGTTCCAGACTTTGCACCTGCAGATAGATCTTTAGGACAACTTTTAGAATCCATATTCGAGATTTCTACTGTCAATGGTCCAAGTATTCTAACATCTAGCTCGTTGCAGTTTTGGGTGGTGGTGTCTGACCTGGTGAAGCTTTTCAATTTTGGAAAAAAGAGTGCTGGTGACAAGATTATGGATTGGCTGATTTCAAAATGGGATACAATTGATCCTGAGCAGGACATCTCCGTATTATCTGCTTTTATTGAATGGTTAACAGGTTATGCATTTCAGTTACAAAACAATCCTCCTTCGTATGATTCGGCATATGCTCGATTTAATATCAAATGGTCCAGAAAACTTTTGTTGGCTAGAAGGGTATTGAGAAACAAGTTTTCTCTTCCTGTTATCAAAAATGGTATTGAATTCAACCAAGTGATTCCTGCCATTGACCGATCCTGTTTAGAACCACTAATTGAGAAGATATTATTGAAACTAAATCATCTTGATAACCAGAACACAGTACCTCAACTAGTGAGGCTTATTGGTCTTGGATTCACAGTCTATCAAAAAATAGCTGGTATTTCTGACCTATCAAACTCTGCTAAGAGACTCAAGCTTGATATTCAAAGATTATTGGATAACCTAAAGCCACCATCAACCAAGGTCAGAGATGAAGTGGTTAAAATATTCAATACCTATGAATCTGTGAGTGTAGATGGGCTGTTTGTCCTGGACTATATTGAAAAAGACATATTCCTCAAGAATGATGCCATCGAAACTACCAGTACAGTAACTGGTGCTGATGACTTTGCTGGGTTTGGTACTGTCAGAAAAGCTAATGAAACTGAGATCACTGATACTTCTCTGTCATATGCTGATATTCAGTGCAACGATATTCCAGAGCAGCAAACTGTTCAACTAATTTTGAAAGTCCAGTCGAACTTTGAAAACACGAGAATTTCAAATACAGCCATTGATCAAGCTATATTATATTTGGACCATCTATCTCCAGAGAAATTCTGCTATGTGTTTTATACGCTACTTCAGCTCTTGAAAGATACAGATACTGGCCATTTCCAGATGACATCTATAAGATTGCTCTTAAGACAATTTGGCTCAAAATTGCTATCAACTTATCAGTTCCAAAGATCACATATAGGTGTCATTCTAATATCTAATTTTGCTGATGTATTTTCCAAATCATTAGCATCGAAAAGCTCGACTGATTTACTTAATGACTTTGGTGACATCTTTGAATGGTATCTCTCACTGGTGAAAAAAGAGAGTCTGTCTGATGAGTTCGCATTGTCCGTCTTGTTACAGACCTTGTTCAAGCTTCTCTCTGAGCGTAATAGCCTGGATATAGTTAGCTCCCCATTGACCACTGAAGTTACAATGGAACTGTTCAATGGTAGAAATAACTTCATAAAACTATCTGCTTTTAATGAAGTAAAACACTATGTTGCTTCGAGACCTTGGGCAGAAAGGCTTGGGTTCTTCGACTCCACAATTTCGTCCTTTGATTTACAAACATTGACAGATGAACAATCCGCATTTCTATCAGCTTGTTTATCCAATCTGAGCTCGATGTGTTATCCCTTTTTCATCAAGAGTCTCTGTCTTATTGTCCGCTATCATCATGATATACACTTTAAGATTTATTCAAGGGACTCCATTCAAGACATTTTGAATAATTACAGCTTCAAATCCTTCAAAGATATTCCTCAAACTCAACTGTTGGAGCTATTCGATTACTGGCATTCTGAGGTTGGTTCATTTGATGAATTTCCATATGACCTTTTCAGTTACGCTGACCTAAAATCTTTTATTAAGGACCATGAGCTGTTATTGTTTCCATTGTTGATTTCAAAGCCATTCAATAATGACAAATCTCTCGATTTGGTCTTGTCAAGCTCTGAAGATGATTATGACCAGCTATTCCTCAAAACTGTTTCGTTGGCTCTTCCGTTGGCATACACGCATGATGGTACTAGGAATGTACTAAGTCAAAAGGTTGCTGATGAGTTTGAGTTTGTTTTAGAATATGAGCTTGTGGCCATAACTTACAATATTCTACAATTGATTGATGTGTCTGACGAATCTGAGTTCTTCAAATACATAGCCGCTCTTGAGAACCTTCCGTATCTAAAAGTACTAGTTTCAAGGGAAGCTGTCAAGCTTTATCCAAGGGTCAATATCAGCATTTCCTTTTCGGATGGTCTATACCAAATGACACATATCACGGAGAACTCTTCTACCTGGCCTTCCAACTTCACTCTGTTTCTGATAAATCACCTTTTAAGAGATCTCCAGCAATCAGTAACGGAAGATCAAAGTATACTAATCCTGAGAAAACTAAAACTAGTACTCATTTTAGGTGCTCAAAGTGGTCCCTCAAGTTCTGATGATGTTTTGTTCTCTTTGACTAGGTCTCTGAGCTCATATCTATCGAAAGCTAGTCTACATGAAGATGTCTCAGCATTGATTGTTACTGCTATCAACCTGTATAGCGGAGATATTACAGAATCCAAGCTATACCCTAGTGGCTTGTTCAGACTTTTTTACCATGTTTCAGTTTTCAAGGATTCTGGTAATGTTGTCAATGCAGATATTGAGAACATTGTGTTCGAACTCTATTCGTCGGTAGGGACTAAAAGGGCGTGGAAAAGTTTGTTGTCTCCATTTGTTGACATCTTGAGAGATACACCAATACGTCTAACATTAGATCTTCTTCACCAGGCTCTGAAGTATGCTTCACAGACAACTCATAGTCCTGAACTCAAACATCATTTACTAGATGTTATGACCTTGGTGTTCAAAAGAAGCCCCGAAATCGGTGTTCTTCCTTATGGGTTCCAAACATCTAAAGATGTCGCTCATTTGCTACTAGAAATTTCAGGCTCTGATTTATCTAAGTCAGTTGCGATCTTCATTTCGAGGTATCTGGGGAGATATTTCTTCGAAACTGGTGATGATCTAAATGAACTCAATAAGGATTTTGAAGAAAGTATCGAATATACCATAGAAGAAAATATTGGCACTTTTCATGTGGTTTGTGATGAATTACTAAAAGTCAAACATGAGAGTAAAAACATGGAAGAAATCATTATGGTTGACAAGGTTTTGGGTCATATTCTATACTGTTATAATCTGGAACCTAGCAGTGTTGAACCGTTTGTCCCTTTTGACAAATATATTAGTCCATTTGTGAAGCAATTGTTACCATTGGATAACTTTACGTTTGATATGTTGACCCCTATGAAGATCCAAGCGCATAGTGAACTGGATTACTCTGCTGTTCTTTCTCTGTCCTTGGTTGATTGGGCACAAAGCGTGTCTCTTTACTTACTAACGGCAATTTCCAACAAAGTCACATTTGCTTACAGTTTTATCAAATATTTAACTATATTCCCTGAATTATCTGTCAAAGTTGTAAACCATTTGTGGTTACTTCATGTGCACCTGTTTAAACATTCAGGGGGTACTGAGTTATTGAAATTCATATCCAAAACAGCTTTCCTTGTTACAAATAATGAAGCTGATGATGAGAAAGTCAAATTATTACTAAATCTATGCTTTTTCACGAGACTTTGTGCCAAGAGAGGCTTGAAGCCTTTTCCATCTATATATGGGAAGCTTAACCATGTCAATCTTTACGAGTTAGCGACCTCGTGTGGTTTGCACAAGTTTTCAATGCTTATTTTTGAAGAAGTTTTCAGCCTTGATGGAAAAGCGAAAGGGTCCCTTGAAGATCATACTGAGTATCTAAACAGTATTTACGCTGGATTGGACGACGTGGATCTACTTTTTGGAATTCCAGTTGATCCTTCACTTGACTATGCCATTAACATTTTCAACAAAACCGAAGAAAGCAGCTGGAAGCGTACTATGTTCAATAGTGCAAATTTTGATTCATCTATCTTGTTTAATGAAGGCACAACATCCAAGAGCGACTTAATGAATTCGTTAGTCTCCAACAGTCTGCTGGGTCTTTCAAACCTTGTTAATGACTCTGTGGATCCTTTCGAAAAGCTTTCAAATGCTTATGAGTGGTGTTGGAAATTGAATAAGTGGGATCTTCCATCTGTTCCAAAACCTCATACCGAAAGTGAATATATTTATACAGCACTAAAGACTCTCAAAGAAGCTGGAAGTGGGGATAGTACACGAGAGAAATGTCAGGATCTAATGGTTGAAGCATTAATGGATGAGTCGGCTGATTTTCCACGTCTAAAAACACTCTGCACCTTATACAATGTTGAATCTATCAACCAGATCAATAGCTATAGTTTGAAGTATAATATCATAGATGCTATTGATTCCACAGATAAATGGATCAAGTTTGCAAATTTTTCGTCTTTTGAAAACTTACTATTGACAAGAAGGGTTCTATTCGAAAGTGTTGGTATGGAGATCGGAAACGATGAGTCAATGCTAGCTACATGTCATGAAATCTCACGGTATGGTGCGTTATCAAGGCTACATAATGATAAACAACGATCAACAAATGCAGCTGTTTTACTCACAAATGCTACAAAACTGGTGGAAGATGAAGACGTCAAAGCGGTTTTAACAAAACTGTCTCATTTTGAGTCTGCATGTACGCTATGGAGTCAAGGTGAAGCTTCCATTCCAATCGCAATGCTTGAAAGAAATTTGCAGCAACAGGTTAACTACTCCAATGAAAAGTTTCCACTATACTTGATTAATCAGTCAGATGCCTTGTTGAACTCATACTTGGTCAAGTGGAGCTCTGAATCTAAACAAAAAAGATTCGAAAGAATCATGGAGGGATACTTCAAAGAAGCTGTTGAAAATATTACAGAAGTTGCCACTTCCAAGGGCAAAGCTGAGATATTTCACACTGTCGCCTATTTCTGTTATAAGCAATCGAAGAACTCGAGTGTTGATGAGGAACTAAGAAAGCGTGCGTCACTTTTAGCCTCAAAGAAAGCTGAACTACATCAGTTAAGAGAAATTATTATGAATAAAAGTATTCCTGAAAGAGAAAGAACCGAAGCTAAGCGTTGTTCTCAAAGGATTTTACTTCAGTATGGGGCTGATAAAGGAGCCTATGAATCTTTAGAGGCAAACAACAGATTGTGTATTCAAAAGGCCATTGAATTCTTTCTCAAAGCCATCTCAATTGATGACAGTTATGATGATGAGGATATTGATAAGCTTTGTGGTATATGGCTGGAGCACTCTGATCATGATTTTGTTAATGAGGTGGTTAAAAAGGATATATCTGATGTTCCAAGTTATAAGTTTATTCCATGGATTAATCAGCTTGTTTCTCGATTATCTAACGAAAGAAATTCGACAGGTGCTTCAAACGGTGCTCCACTTTTCCAAACCATTCTTCAAGACTTATTGGTTGATATCTGTTATAGACATCCTTATCACTCGTTGTACTATATCAAAAATCTGGAGCTTCAGAAGAACTATGAAATTTCATTGACTGATAAATCCATCACGTCTAGAATTGATTCAGCTTCCATGATATGGCATAGACTTAAAGATAAAGGTTCAGAATTCACCAATAATGTACTGATCCCCATTGAACGTCTGGCAAATGCTGCTATGGAACTTGCAAACTTTAAGATATCAAAATCTGGAGATAGAAAGATCCATCTTGAGAGTCTTAACCTCGGAAAGTTTTGGCTTGATGTGCTTCCGACTTTGAGTGTCCCATTGCCAACTCAAAATAACATTCCAATTTCATTTACTGGAGATTATAGCTCTATTCCAAGAATCTCGTATATTCAACCGTTGGTTTCCATCTCACCTTCGGGTATAAGTTTACCCAAAATTTTGAAGCTTTCCTTAGATGACGGGTCAGTACATAGGCTACTATTGAAAGGTGGTACTGATGATTTGAGACAAGATGCAATCATGGAGCAAGTTTTCGAAAAGGTGAATATAATTCTTCAGAATGACAAAATGACAAGAAAAAGAAATCTAAGGGTAAGAACATATAAAGTTGTCCCGTTAGGTCCAACATCTGGTATGATAGAATTCGTTGCGGACTCCATTCCATTGAACGATATCTTGAGACCTCTTCATGCTAGTGATAAGATATCGTTAGAAGAAGCTAGAGCCAGTATGAAATCAGCGCAATCAAGGAGTGCTCGTGAAAGAATTGCCGTCTATGAAAAGATCTGTAAAGGCATTCCACCTAAATTCAGATACTTCTTCTACGATACCTTTGTGAATGTCGATGATTGGTATAAAAGTAGACGAACATATACTAGAGGTATTGTTACTACTTCATTTGTTGGACATATTCTTGGTTTAGGTGATCGTCATCTCAACAATATTTTGATCGATCGTAAGACTGGTGAACCGATTCACATCGATTTTGGTGTTGCTTTTGATCAAGGTAAGTTGCTTCCAATTCCTGAGCATGTACCGTTTAGATTGACTAGAGATTTGGTTGATGGTTTAGGTGTCACTGGTGTAAAGGGAAGTTTCGAGAAATGTTCTGAGCATGCTTATCGAGTTTTAAGAGAAAATACTGAAAGAATCATCAATATTTTGGAGGTTTTGAAATATGATCCATTGTATAGTTGGGCTATTTCACCAATTAGGAAAAGAAGATTACAAGATACAGATGATAGCTCAAAAAGTAATGTTGTTGAATCTGATGATTCTGATGCGGGCAGAGCAGTTAAAGGTGTTGAAGAAAAGCTTATTGGAAATGGATTGAGCGTCGATGCAACAGTTCAACAACTGATCCAGGAAGCAACAGCAGTAGAAAACTTGGCTGTTATTTACCTAGGGTGGTCTCCATTTTACTAGTCGGAGTTAGTATCGTAATACATAATGATAGTATGACTCCAATGAAACCATCTATTGACACTAAATGTATACACTAATTGATCACTTCCAATAATAAACATGTAAGGGTATATCTGATAGATCAATATAGAACTACGTAAGATCACTTCGTTAGCCGTTTCAAATGCCTTAATTGAAGCTGTGAAACATTTCGGATATAAGTAAATATATAGTTATCTATATCTCCGAGGATCCACAGATACAATGTATCATTATTGAGCTTGAAAGAGATAAAATCGAGTCAAAAGACACTAGTTTAGTTCCTTCTTGTAATGCTACTCAGACGCAACCTCTTATTAGCTGGATTTTAGAGCTTAAAATTTTGGAAATTTTTATTTGAGAAAAAAATGACAGTCAATAGTTTTGGAATTAGAAATGAATATTTTACACACAAAATTATATAAAATTTTTTTTCATTGATATTTGGCTCTTATATATAGATAAGTTAAGAAATTCAACTCTAAATAACGTACCATCAGTTGTTTTATGAGAATCCAACTGCTAAATACCTATATAAATGTGCTTTTTGTTTTACTATGTTTTATTGTACTAATATGCAATATACTTCTAACAATTCGCGGGTTGCAGTTTTGGGGCTCCCGTAATCTACTGAAGTCGGGATATCGATGAATGAGCTGTCTCTTTGGTTATATGAGGTTGGTAAATGTTCTATCTTTGGCTACGTTCAAAATGGGATATTGTAGAAGTGCTACATCAATTGATTGTAATACTGATCAATGTACTATTATAAAAGGATCTGATTTATAAAGAAGAGTTAACTGTAGAAGAGAAAAAAGAAACACAAATTAAACAAATAACACACCACCGTATTGTCCAAGAAGACAATATCTCCATAGAGTCTTCAATTCACAGTTGACATACCATTTTAAAGGATATTCAGGACAATTGTCATAAATAAAAAGCAAAATAAAAAACACGATTTAGTAAAAAGGCAAAAGCATCAGAGACGTAGATATTTTTATTCAATAAGTTCAACGTAGTTACTAGGACAGATACCAATATCACCATTGGATCTCTTTGCTTGCCACCATCTACTATGAATATCATTGACTTTGAGGATCTCACCTTTTTCAAAAGAGATCTCGTTCTCATCTTCAGGACTTGATTCATAAGCATATAGTGCTCTAGCAGTGTAAGGGAAATCATCAATGACCAAGTTTGAATCAATACCAAGATCGTTAGTCCCACTGAGTTCAGTTTCTGCACTGATATGAGTACCTTCGTTATGTTGATTGATGAATACTGGTGAATCAGTATCCCTTTCAGAAAAGTTTTCCAGTCCTTGTAATCTTGTAGATGACATGTATCTAGAGTTGGATTGAGAGCGTCTATAAACATCTGATTGATTGTTTGCAGAAGAGTATCTGTTTGTACTGTAAGATTGGCGGTAAAATGGGTTAGGAGTTCTTGCACCTTTTAAAGAGAATGAATCGATCCATTGATTCACAGGAGAGGAGCTGTCACCTCCAAAATAGAATAGATAGATGATGTTAATCATGGATAAAAGAATAACACCAGCGGCAGCGGCAGCTTTTCTGGACCCATTAGCATAAACTAAATTAGTAGCAGAGTTTGTGGTATAAACAAGGGCAATACCAAATCCAGTGGTTAAAAACACTCTATATTGTTCTATCAAGTCAAAACCATAAATGACAAACAAACCAATTAGAAGAAGCAGTTGGAATACCAAACCCCACCATGTGAATTTAGGGAACGCTTCTACAATGTCTGAGGAAAGTGAACCAGCAAATGCCACGATCCACGCCATGAAGGCCACTATAATGGTGGAAAGAGCGAATGGATCAGTTGTGAGGTTCGAGATGTCGAACGATCTGGAGGATCCGACCTGTTCTTGTTTGCCCATTGTTGAATTGGCCTAGTTTTGTGATGATGATCTAGTTATCAGGTATGTTTACTTAGTGGAAAAACGCGGTTTCAAAATATGAAAAACGTTGGAATGTTAAGAGTTGACAGGAATCAAGCGAGTATTTGGGTATTTGGGATAGCGACCGATGTGTTTGCGACGTTGAATGTTATCGAGAAGCAGCAATAAGAAGATCCTTTGAAAGAGTGTTTGTCTCAGCTGTTGTGATCTGTGAGTTCTGGCACTTTCTTTTCAAAGTGGTTTTTGCAGTAAATCTTTGATTTCCGTCTGTTTTTTGGATTTTCTGGCCAGGCACAAACTACCGCGAAAAATACCATATCGGGACTTGGTTGATGAGGGCCTACATGACGTAATATTTTTAATACATATTTATACCGATTCTAACACTATAAACACTTTTTTCTTTTAGTGGGAAGCACCAAGGAAGATGGTGGCAGAGAGACAGATCACCATCACCAACAGACCCCAGATGCTCAGTGCAAGGGCTGCGTACTTGATGAACTTGAGGTGTTTTGGCATGTCTTCGTTTGAGCCAGTTTCGATATCTGTGTACTCAGATCCAATCAGTTGATACCCAAAGATACCAGGTAAGATGAATGAGATTGATGTTGATCCAGTGGAACCAACGAAGGCAAGAACGTGTGCTAGTGATGTGACGCTGATTGCGATCAGATAACTGAATAGCAAAATTATAGTGGTGATGATGATAAACTTCTTCCCTTTCAAAGGGCTGACAACAGTGGTATTACCTTCCTCGATGAGTTCATCAACCAGGAGATCAGTTTCGTTGCTTACCAAACGTTCACGATGAGCAGGACGCTGACTTGTTGCAGTAGCAGATGTTGTATCGGTAGTAGAAGAACTTGTGTCAAAAGTGGCGACAGATATCTTTTTTGAAATTTTCGACACATGTTTGAAGTAATGCAAAATGTTGTTGATAGATGCTCTTGCTGGATGACATTGTAATGGATATGATAAAACAACTAATATGACAATAGCAATTCTTCCAATAGTGGATGATACGGAGTGTGAATAACCCACGATAACATTAGGGTTCACATTGTCACCAAAGGACAAGTAACCAGTCAAACCAACCAAAATGTACAAAGAGACTGCTGTTCCAATAGCAGTGCTGATCACCTTATTGATGTTTTTGCCTGATTTATCTTCCAACTCATTGACCAATGAGAACATGTTCTGATGACATGTATATGCAAACACAAAGATTGGGAAACTAGACAGGATAGATGTCACAGAGTAAGGTGTAAAGACTCTAACAGGTCCCTTGTCTTCGATATCATTCTTTAGGAAATGAATAAAAACTAATATAACTAGATAGAAAACAGATGATAAAGCAACCATAGAAGCATATTTCAAAGAATCTAGTCTCTTTAAGAAGGATAATGGAACAACAATTAGTATCATGAAAACAGTGATCCAAAAGTTACGCTCGAGCAAAATCTCATGGTTCTTCAAGAAATCCTCACTACTCAGAGACTGAGTGATTTTAGGCATCAGATCACCAATAACAACAAGATATGAAATTCCAACACCAAAACATTTAATAGCAATAGCTAAATCAAACACGACACTCAGTTGTGGGTATGTTAACTGTGCTAAGGCAAAGAACGAAGCTTCACCACTTGCGACATACTTGGTACACTTTCCTTGAAGGTAAAGTCCAAAAGATGAGGATAGAGCCGAGAATATTATGACAAACACTCCTATCACTATACCATCAGATTTGATAGCATATGGCATGGCCAGCATACCAGCACCTAAATTTGATCAGTTAGTTCATGTAAACGAAGAGACGCAACAGTATATGAGTAAAACATACCAATGATGGTGTTCAGTAGGTTGATGGCTGCTGAATGGGTAGAAGCCTTTGCGGTAGTCATTAGTCTATCTGTTTAAATGCAAGTAGTATTACACCGGGGGAAAAGAGTGATTTATTCCTCTAATTAATCATGGAAAAACAAAGTGTGGAGGGTACCTCAGAGTGTCAGAGAAATCCCAATCAGTATTCGAGATTAGACGACCAGGCGAATAAATTAGACCGAGTACAGAAAGTTCTAATTTGTGACAGGAATTAAACCAATAACAAAGATGAAATGGCGACTTTGTTTATTGTGCTGATAAATAATCCCACAAAGATCATTTTGCGACTGCACTTCTCAATCGAGTAATATTCGAGAAGAATATGAGAACATGAATAAATCAGTGATTTGGAGACTTCTGATGGACCACAGAGCGTATAGTATAAGATAGCAAGTAGAGTGTGAAGAGAGTACTTAGATGATCTTTCCAGCTAATCATAGTCTTGAGTATCTACTTTTTTTTTGTTTTGCTACAACACTTATCCCAGTGGAGGAAAACCACTTTCATTTTAAAGCTAAAAACCATAAAACCATATTTACACGAGTTCATTTAGCCCTATTATTGTCGTTTGAGGAGAGCCCTTTTCAATGTCATAGGATGTATATACGTAATTCCATTAGTAACCTCTTCTCTTTGCTTCTTTCACCAAGTTCATTAATCTTCTAACACCTTCGTTGAACATCTTCTTCTTTCTTCTTATTCTCTTTTCTTCCAACACTTTACCTGGTTTCTTGTGGAATCTTTGCTGTTGGTGTTCGAATCTGACGTTGTTAACGTTCAGTAAAGCTTTTAGTCTTCTAAATCCTAGTGCAATATCACCATTTTGAACATGGACGATTCTTCCAGCGATTGGACCTGTGGTTTTTAGGATTTGTGCAGTTTTGATTGGTGGTTGAGAGTCTTGGACAAAACCGGCCTTGATGATGTCTTGTTTAGCTTTCTTTTGTCTATCGTTTCTTTGTGCGAGTAGAGTTTTGCCCAGTTGGGATGATTGGCCTGGTTTTTCTTTTATATCAAGCTCTTGTAGGTTTGGATATAGTTTGGTAGAGTTGTGACGTATGGTGATTTTTTGAGTAGGAGAAGGTGTGTTGAGGAACAAAGTGTTCTTTAGGTTGGCAAAGCCATTGAAACTGAACATCTTGACAACAGAAATATGCTGATATTTGTTGGCTTTCTAAGTTCGTTTATTTTGATTTAATTTGGTGAGTTTTTCATGTTTTTTTCATGAACAAAGTAACCAAAATTTTACCCGGCCAACTATTTCAGAAGTACCATGAACATACCGAAAATTTTGACACTTTTAACAATGAGATAACTACTTCCGTTCCTATTTTACTAACTACACTGAAATGGCTTCTACCGACCCATCTGCCTTGCCTGAAAAGGTGGACCAAGCTTCGGAGACTTTAGCTGAAAATGTCGCACAATTGAATGGTAAGTACATCTTGTGTTGCTAAACTATGGCAGTTTGAACTAGTATTTGGTACTAACTAGTTATTTCACAGTTGAGGATCAAACTCAAGACGATGCTGAAGAAGGTGAAGGCCCAGCTGCTGCAACTGGTGACAAGAAAAAGAAAAAGAAGAAGAACAACAAAAAGAAGAAGAAGACCGTTGTGCCTATCACACAAATTTACCCAGATGAGAAGTACCCAGAAGGTGAATGGCAAGAATATAAAGACACAAATAACTATAGAACAACCGATGAAGAGAAAAGATACTTGGATAGACAAGATGATTCTAGATGGAACTCTTTCAGAAAAGGTGCTGAAATCCATCGTCGTGTGAGAAAGCACTTGGATGGTAAATTCCAACCAGGTATGACAACCACTGAGTTAGCTGAGACTATTGAAAATGCTGTTAGAACTTACTCTGATGCACCAACTTTAAAAGCTGGTGGTATCGGGTTCCCAACGGGTGTTTCAAGAAACTACGTTGCTGCACACTATACTCCAAATGCTGGTGATAAGACTGTTGTTGAACACGATGATGTGATCAAAGTTGATTATGGTGTTCATATTGATGGTTATATCGTCGATTGTGCCTTCACAAAGACCTGGAATCCTCGTTACGATAACCTATTAACTGCTGTTAGAGAAGCTACAAACACTGGTATTAAAGAAGCTGGTATCGATGTTAGATTAACCGATATTGGTGAAGCTATTCAAGAAGTTATGGAAAGTTATGAAGTTGAACTTGATGGTAAAACATACCCAGTCAAATGTATTCGTAACTTGAACGGTCACAACATTGATAGATATAAGATTCATGGTGGTAAATCTGTTCCAATCGTGAAGAATGGAGATCAAACCAAGATGGAAGAAGGTGAAGCATTTGCTATTGAAACTTTCGGTTCTACCGGTCGTGGTTACGTTGTTACCGAAGGTGAATGTTCACATTACGCTTTGAACCAAGATTACTCTAAGAGTACACCAATAAGACTAAACAAAGCCAAACAATTGTTAGCAACCATTGAGAACAACTTTGGTACCCTTCCATTCTGTCGTAGATATTTGGATAGACTAGGAGAAGAGAAATACTTACTAGCCTTGAACTCTCTTGTGAAGGATGGTATAGTGCAAGATTATCCACCTTTGGTTGATACTAGAGGTTCATACACAGCTCAATATGAACACACGATATTGCTACACCCAACCAGAAAAGAAGTTGTTAGTAGAGGTGAAGACTATTAAAGTCAATACTGCATGTTTAATTCATTATACATTCTGAGAACAGAGTACTTGTAAGCTAATAAATTGGACTCGTGTAACAATTTATGTATCTCATTATAAGTTCATTATCTGGTGTCTGGATGTCTAAACAGAGGATACTTGTCGACCCCAAATCACGTGACTGGTGGTAATTCCGACTTCTATTGCTGAAATTCGAAATTTTACAAAGAAAATGGAAATTAACAACAAACCGAATCGTTGAATTGTAGAAAACGCCTTCAAGCTAACGGTTATTCCAACGCTCAAACGCTATACTCATCTTAGTGTCTGTCCTCAATTTCACTCATCCCCACTTTCCGCCCTTTCTACCAGCAATTCCTAGTATTTTGCCCATATTTTCAACTTGTTTTTGAGCTTTTCCTTTAAGATCAAAACAAATCAATACTGTGCTTACCAAACTATCAGATCACCCACTTTACTTTTTAAATAACTAATAATGGTTCAAATCACCCCAAACTTATTGGAATTCAAAGGTATGTTCAATTCTTCATAGTCATCTCACTTAGATCGGTCTTTAGACCCTTTCTTTTCTCTATCTTGATATTGAAAGAAAGCACAAAGCCGATATCAGGTGAAAAGCAAAAAAAAGCACATCTTACTAATATTATTATATCAGGTCCATTCACCAGTACATCTACTGAATACATTGAAGTCACAAATGATGGCCAAGAAACACTAGCATTCAAAGTTAAGACTACTGCTCCAAAACTGTATGTACAACTTTTCAAGATCATTTACGTGTCATCGCAAACATTATTTCAAATGATCTGATACCCGATCTGCAGAATATTTACTAACATTCAATTACAGATATTGTGTGAGACCAAATGCTGCATCTGTTGAACCAGGTGAGACTGTTAAGATCTCTGTTATCTTCTTAGGTCTAAAATCTGAACCAGAACCAGATTTCAAATGTAACGACAAATTCTTAATAGTTTCATTACCATCTCCATACCCACTTGGTGATCAAACAGTTGCTGATGTGTGGAGCAAACTTGAGGCTGAATTCAAACCACAATCAGTCTCCAAAAAGATTAAGGTTGCCTTTGTTCAAGATGAAGAACCAGCTCAAAAAGTAGAAGAAGAAGTTTCAACCGCCCCAGCTGCTCTTTCAAGTGTTCCAGTTGCTGAAAAAGTTGTTGAAAAGACTGCTGAAGTTAAATCTGCCGACAAATCTGCCAAAGATGAACTATCTACTGAAGAAAGAAGTAAGATTGATGCATTGAATGAAAAACTTGATTCCAACGTATCATCATCTACTGAAGCTAGCTCCCCAGCTTCTACTACTACTGCTGTTTCTAGTCAACGTCCAATTCCATTGACTACCATTTTACTATTTGCCATAATCGCTTTCATAGTTGGTTGGTTATTCTTCTAAACGGAAACGAATCGATTTTTGGACACTGTTAAATAAATTTCATGATCCTGTTCCTTTCTTTGCTACATATGTTCTGATCTCAAACCATTTTTTTTTTATTATTATTATCTCTATCTTAGTTCAGACACCATCAGACTCTTTAGTTGATTATTCACTTTTGTTATTGTTTTTGGTTCTTGTGTATTCTTCTACTTATATATCTTTTTTATTTTTCTTCCTACTGAGGTTTGCAAATGCGATTAAAGGTTGTTGGTTTGTTTTAAAGAGAATACAGACATACATGTTGTTTAGGAGTTTAACATGTGTCTAATACATACATTTATTTGAAGATTCTAACGATAGTAAAACTACGATTTTATAATCTCTTTTATCAATTATGAGAACCTTAAAAACATAAGCATTAAAAAAACTAATAATGTGTACAATTTTTTAACCCATCCAAATTATATTAACAACCATTTGAAGAACGTTTATAACATATTATTAGAATCCTTAAGCTTCAAGAGCTAAACGACCTTTTGGATTGGTAACTTTTAAACCTAAAGCTTTAGCACGAGCTAAGATTTCAACTCTGTTTTTAGAAGAGACAGAGTGGGAGATTTCAGCAGCGTAAGTTTTAGTGTGTAATAATAATAAGTCTAAATCTTTCAAGTTGTTAACTAAGAAACTTTTGTGACCAGATGGACTCAAGTGTCTAGTTTTTTTGTTGTTTCTGTAACCAATTTTTGGTTGAGGAATGGTACCTCTGAAACGACGTCTGACACAGGAATCAATACCTTTTTGTTTTCTCCAGTTTTCAGAGACACGAGCGTAACGGTCAGAGTGATGACGTTTGAATTTTTTGGTGACCTTTTTAACGATCTTTGGAGATAATGAAGCAGCCATCTGTTATAAATTGTTAGTATTTGGTCATCTTGGTACAAGGTGGGTTTAAAACTTATGAAGAGACGCTATTGAGAAGTAGTATTGCTGATAATTTCTGGGTTGTAGTTGTGAAGCTAGTGGTCTTCGATATTTAATAGTGCATTTTCTTTCAAAGAGTCATCTCTGTTAATTCTTGAGGATGAGCTTCAAAAACTGGAATATCTGTGTTAACAGATGTACTTCTGACGATAAATATAATGATAATAGTGTTCTTCTGAGTCTCATTGATATATTTTCTCTCTTTCTAGTGATAATTCATAGCCATATCTTCAATATTCATTACTTTGAAATTTATGCTGGTCTTCAGTCATGGTTCTTCACACAATATTGGTATCAAACAAATACTCTCTCATTGTACAATAGTCTCCTCTTCATTTCGTTCATTTCCCTCGTTTGATATAACGTACTTTGTCTAGTTAAACTTGATCTGTCTAGTCCTTCGTTATTGCTGTGTATGTGGAAAAATTTCAATGTTTTTCTTTCTCCAGTAGCCAATCCATCCGGGACTGCTATTTTCGCGAAGTCTCACTCTGGAAACTTCGTTCGGGACACAAAACTTCGCTGTTTGTCATACAAACAAAACGCCTTCGAGTTACATCCAAACACCTCAGAATCATGAAATTGTTTGCCCTGAAAATTAAAGGCACGTGACGTTACAAGGGCAATAGTGTTCGCGAAATTTATCATGGTGTTTTATCAAGAATTAGATAACCACATAAACGCTCTGGTTATACTGCTTACATACAATCATTATTGAATAACTACAGCATGACGGATTCAAAAAGCCCCGAGTACTACTACACAGACTCTAACAAGTACTACACGAAATCATACCCACATCCTACCAACAACCTGATAGAGTTATTTGGTTTAACTACAATTGCCAACTCGGTAGCCCGTTTGAATGAAGATGGTACCAAGGGTGTAAAGCTAAGGAAGTCATACAAGGCTCATATCAATGACTTACCGGGAAAACACACCAACATACCTAAAGACAGAACAATATCACCTATAGTATTTGCTCCTGATAGAGAAGGTGCTCCAATAATAATTAATAGATTAAACCCAACTGTTTTGAATCAAAGCTTGCATTTCATGAAAACACCAGACTCGGGAATCCCTGGGTTTGATGCTGCCAATCTTGCAATTGGGGATCCTACTGGCCAGGGTGTCAAAAGAAAACAAAAGAATCGTGATGATGATGGCGAATATGAAAGTTCCAAGCGTCGTCATGTTGATATATGAAGTAATGAATTCTTACATAAACAAGTAATTATGGAATATCTACAGGATTTACTCTAATTATTAATGAATAAATTCCAGATTTATACACTGTAATCAACTGTCCGTTCACTTTATATATACGTGTAACAATATGTCCTCATCTCAGTCTCTGAATGTTTTGATTCTTGAGCTAGCATAACTACTCACACTCTTCACAGGTTTTTGAACTCTCTTACCACTAGATAACTTGTTACCTAGTATGCTTGCTGTGTGGCTCAACAAAGCCTTGATCACAACCTTCTTGATATGAACAGTCAAATCTAACAAGGTATAAGTTTTATTGGTGAAGGCGATCTCTGGTAACGTTAAGATGAAATCAGTTACATTGATTAATCTTCTTGCACCATTACCTCTGAATGTAATACAAACCATCACACTTCTCAGTTTGAATGAAAGGAAACTCAAATAATTTGAAGCTCTTTTCACCATCTCATTGGCACCATAGTCATTGCTATCGTTGCTAGCGACTGTTTGTGATCTTGATAAAATGGCATCGAGATTATCGCTAGTTGGAATGGATTCACTGAAAGCACTTCTTTTTCTGACCAGATCACTTTTAATAGAACCTACCTCATGAACATTATTGTTTGACTCACTAGTAGTATCACTAGGTATCATAGCACTGTAGGATTTGGATTTTGTGATTTTTCCATTTCCATTTCCATTTCCATTTCCATTAATAAGTGTTTGGGGTTCATGAGCTTTCAATAGTTCATCAACATCGTCAATGTGTTCATAACCCTCAGTTGGATTTTGACTAGGGAAAGCATACTTCTGAATCTTCGTACCTGTACTCTCCTCAAGACTAATCTGAACAGGTTGGAGTTCAACATCAAACCTTTTCATGACACGGATACCCCCAACAGGTGAATCCATATGCCATAAGATATGAATTAATGGTGGTTCATCAGCTTCTCTGATTATTTTCTTTTTAGGTTTTTTCTCAACCTTATAACTGGAGAAGACAACTGGTAGTTGTGATTCTTTATCCAGGTTCAACACTTCTAGATTTTGAATACTGATGATATTCTTATCAGATCCATCAGAGCGTTCGAGTCTGGTGAAATGAGAATTGAATAAAAAGACATCCAAGAATGGCTTTCTAGTTTGATCTAACATATGTAGTTTGATATCGTCAGCTCTTATATTCCATTCTTGAACATTCTGAGCATCATGTGTTACCTTGATTTCACCTGCTAAAGAAACATACATCAGAATACCCAAATCGAGATAGGCCTCCTTTCTTGCACTTGCAACTATCTTCAAATCATCTTTAGCAAACTCATCTAGTACTGGTCTTCTTGAAACCAAATTGTTGATGATATAGTTTGCCTGCTTAATGGAGTTCTGTAGATGAACGATTCTTTTTCTGATGCCTGCCAGGTCATTGAAATCCAATCTCAACATCATCTTGGAAATACGTTCCTTCTCAAGTGCAGCTCTTGGATCATTATATATCAGCAGATGCATGATAATATTATATAGACTGTAATATTGTTCAGCATCACAAGTGAATACGGATTGGGACAAGTCACAAGATAGTTTGTTCAACTTTTCACCTTCTAAACCTAAGAATGATGTACCAACAACTTTATCGTAACGTAAAATAACAGATGTTTTGTTCATCAGTATGTGATCTGAGTTCAGAGAACCATCATAACATAATTCGACACCCAACCAAGGTGGCCATGAAGTCGTAGATCCATATGAAGAGGGGCTGAAAAATAGTTTGCCTGTGTTCATGATTTCGTTCTCACGGAACATGAATATACTAGCATCTTTTAAGACAGCACCAAATCTTTGTTCAAATATGTCTTCTTCACTGTCTTCATCTGTTTCATTTGCATCGAAAGCGATCACATTCAACTCGATATCCGGAGCAACGACCAGCACACAAGATTGAGTATCATCAGCACTCTGGAGTTGAATCTGGGGAGAGATAAATCTCAGTTGATAAGTATCATGTGTCTTGTAGAAGAAGGAAACAAATGCTTCTCTTAGCTCTTCTTTGAAGTTCTTCAGTCTTTGGGAGACCCTAGATGCATTATCGTTACCATCATCTCTTGATTCCCCACTACTATGTGTACTTGCATATGTAGTAGCTCTTGTTAATCTATTATTACTAACAACGTCCCCATCCAAGTTTGACCGTCTTTGAACTTCGATTGCTTCATCTAGTTGAGCTAATGATTTGTGCATCAAGAACTTTTGATGCTTTCCGTTTAGTTCAAATAGATATACATATCTGTAAATGATGTCCCTATTGAAATTGTTCCACTTCAATAACACATTATGTAAAGTGAATCCGTTGGTAAAGGTAGACCCTGAATCGTTCTCATTGATTGAGAAATCAAAAACTGAATTCTCATTTACATGAGCACTTGTTCCTCTTTTATAAGATTCTAATAATTCCTTCACCAGTTTAATACCATGACGGAGCTGTTCATTATCAACTTTTAGTTGACCGATATGATTTCTCTCATGATTTGAAAGCTTTTGACCTTTAAATTTCTCAATGCTTTTGAGGTTGTAGTCTAGTTTTTCGTTTAGCTCATCCAGCCTATGTTGTAGTCCGATTTGCTGAATCTCAACTAGTGGTCGGCTCTCCAGCAAACATTCATGAAATTCTTCATAGCCGAATGGTCTTATTCTTTTCCCAGTCTCGAAATCTATTTGATGTGTATCACCGTAACCATTATGCTTGTTATAAATAAACTTTGGGGTATGAAGCAGTGGGTATGCATTGACATCACGATCATATCGACCCAAGAAAGGCTCTCCTATTTCAGCAAAGTCTGCTATATCGTACCAGGATAAATCATCATCAAAAACTTTGAAGTTGGCTTTTGGATGAACGTGCTCCTCAGAGTCATGATCACCACATGCCGTAAAGTGCCCCTTAAGTGTTCTCAAGTCCAAGTCTTCAAGATCAACTTTTCCGATATTGAACTTCATCTTCATAGTTTTTCTGGTTATACCAAGAGTAGTATTGCGATCTGATGTTAGTTCACGACGTTGATGTAAATCTAGAACAAATTTAGCAGCTCGTCCTTTCACCCCGTATGCATCAATACTATTGAGATGACGATCAGTATCTTCTATATCCTGATAAACATGAGAAATAAATAATGGTTCCAGGATTGCCTGATATTTAATGGTATACAAATGTCTTCCAAACTTCTTTGTAGGGTTCTCTGGTGCAAATAGAGCACCATGACGAATAGACAAAGTATTTGAAAACATGTGCCACCAGGAAAAGAAGTATTTGAAAACAAGTGGAGTCAACTGGATAGTATTATATGCCTTATCACCTGTTGATAGAAGAGTGAATCCCATGTGTATGAAGTTACTTCTAAAACCACGATATGCATCATAGTTCTGAAGATCATCAACATACTTCGGATTGGAAAGGAAAACATCGTAATGTGGTTTGAATTCTGAAGTTCTACCACCATCATCTGTCTTTCTCTCAAAGGCAAGTGCTAATTTCAATTGAACACCACCAGTTAACGTAATTACCGGCTTTTCAGTCACTATCCTCTTCATAGCAGCAACCGTGACAGGATCAAAAGGACCATAATTGCCCAAATAATAACCAAATGAGGAGCTCTCAAAATTAGATGATGGATCAGCGAGTAGCACAGCATCTTTAGAAGCTCTGGACCAGACTAGGAGTGGCTCAGAAAGATGATTTGGAACGTCAAAAGAGATCTTATCAGAATTGACAACCATGAATTCTTTGGGGTCATCTTTTTCATTGATGGTGAAGACAACGTTATCTTTGAAGCTCAACACAAATCCAGAATTATTTTCACATATAGCGTATGGGTCCTTAGAACCTTTTAGAATGATTTGAAACTGACCACTATTCCACTTGAAGTTCATACGTGCATGGAATAGATCTCTTATTTTATCCCAGAATCCTACCTTCTCTGATGGATCAATAGGTGGTTTGGTGAAGTTATCCAAATTCAACATGATCTGCTGGATACAAGGTTGGTATGAAGTACCCCATGTTACCTTGGTGTTTGCTTCAGAGTTCAACTCCCAGTCCAGTTTGGTAAAGACTTTGATTGAGGTCAGTGTTCTCGGCACTTCAACGGAATAACATCTATCATTATCTTCCTCGCGACAACCAGGTACCAATGGAACAAAGACCTCTCTTATCTCTCTTTCTGATTTGATCATTTCTTCTGCTATAATTATATCTCCATGTACATGGATAGCTGGCAGAGATCGAGATTGTTTCTTGGTAGTGGCAGGCATATGAATTAATGGTAAAGGATAGTCCCTCAAATGACATCTAAGCTCTGTCAGTTTCAAGTCAATATTAACAGGAATTAAGGTTGAATATTCTGTGGATTTGGGGACACCTTTTCCCACGTCATGAATGAACGAGGAGATATTATCAATACCGCATGAAGGTTGACCCAGGTCCAAGTCAACACCCTCCATTATAAAATTGAATAGAGTAGGGTTTTCAATGAAGCTCAAGACTTTTCTATTGAATTCTTGAGGTAGGTGTTTATCATCTAAATTACCCCACAAAAACCTGAAGTTGGTTTGAAACTCTTGTTCAGTACGCTTCCTGTAGGTCTTCACTCTGGTAATCCAGGATCGAGAGAAATGCTCTCTCAAACTTTGCACCGTTTTGAAAGCTTCATTTTTCACTTGCAAAACAGTTGCAAAGCCCTTTCCCATTTCAGGGCTCAAATGTTGCGGACTCGATATTGGCGCAGCAGGTAAAGATGCTGCATATTTGCTCTCATCCACAGCCTTCGGTACTGCTAGAGATTTCGTATCATGATGTTTGATGAACTTCTTAAGAGTCTTGCTTGGGTGAATGCATTCTTTAGGTTTTCCACCAAACGTTGAAGATTTATCAACATTATTTCTTCCAGCTTGTAGTTGCTCCTGAATCTTTTCATCAAGGAGTTTAGTCTTTTCGTGACGCATCTTCTGTTCCATAAGACCAATTTGAAATATCATGTTCAACTCTGCTTCAAATGGGTCATCATCCATACTGAATATCAAGCGATTGGATTTAAGTTTCATTCTAGGAATCTTTTTAGCTTCTTCAACATGAGGATTTATAATAAACTCATTTGTGTTATACTTTAGTGAATGATGCAACTGCTTTAAAGTTTTGAACATAACAGAGATATTATTGAAAACCTTGTAGATAATGAATTGATTAGGAACACTTAGATGACAGCTATCGTTTCGGAAATTGAACCAGTATCCTTCACCTTTTGTAAGAATTGTATCAAGATTGATGGTTGTTGATCCATCGACAGATGTCACAATTCTAACCCAGGAGCCTGGACATGTTGGAGATTCAGAGCATAATCTAGTATAATCTGAACCCACTAATATTGGGTTTCTACCCAGGCCCATGACGTATAGTTTGGTTAACTCTAATCTTATCTTCAATTTGTCAGGCATTACCAAGATTAAATCAAAGAAGTCAACGTTGAAATTGAACTGAACTGATTGCAGTATTTTCTCTTTGAATCCAGGAGCTGTTATAACAGAACTGCGTCTTCTTTGAAGAGGTGGTGTATGGGTATGTGCGTTCTGCTCAGCACTATGGGCTGTCGTTTTGTCTTCTTCCAGCAAAAACTCAAAGACAGTGTTTCTTATTAGGTGCAACGTAGAAACAACAATAAAGTGCGAAATGACTGAATATAAAAGCTCAAGTTTAGGAATATCCCAGTTTAGTATTATCTTCTCATCATTTTCACGGCAAGGAAACATAGTAAGTCCTGTAGATGGTAACTTTAAGAATATTTTATCCCTTAAAACATCTTTATTCGTACTCTTCTCAGACATTATTTTCCCAACTACTTTGCGAGCCTGAAATACCAACTTCCACTGGGATGAGTTTAGTGAATAGTCAGAGTTTGTATCAAGAAGACCTTTATCATCATCTTCCAAAGATGAACCAGCACTAGATAGGTCAAGTTCTTCACCTTGTGGGCAGAAGAACGCATCAAATCCATAACTATCAATGGTAATCTCAACTTTTCTTAAATCTCCATTGACCAAGTCGTTCTTGGCTTGGGGATCAACGAGCTTTAGTAGTTCCTTTGATATTAACAGAGACCGAGATCCGACTGTGAAAACCGTATCGTCCGAAATGAATCTAATAGCTCTTACCCACTTTGGAATAATGGAATCAATAATTTGCAGTGTCGATTTTGATTGATCAAAAAATTCAGCATCAGGAGCATCAGAGATCTCTTGTTCATCATGTGATATATGTGAACAGTAACAATCAAACTCTGTAGTATGCTTTCTAAATATCTTGATAAGTGGAGTTATTTTCAGCTTTAGCTCAGAAAACATTTGATTCATTCCATGCAAAGAGTGTATGTCTGATAAATTCGCCTTGGACTTGGATATAGCTATATTCGTATCAAGCAGTGTTGTTGGTAAGATATCAAATCTCTGTTTAAGTGAAACGCTATCAACTCTGAGTACATTAACTTCCTCACAAGTCTTGTTGTTCCGATATTGCATACGAACTTCATTAACATCAATCTTTTGACGCGTGTAATAGTGGAAGTTATCCTCTTGACCATCTGTATTTTCTCTAAAACTTTTGAAACTAGCTGTTATAGACGAGAGCCTCATGACAATTATTCTATAGAACTCATTCTCAAACTCACTCTTCAAGATGATTACAGGATTCTCAATACCTAGCCTGATATCAGCAACAGGCCATAGGTGAGACAAAGTTTGAAGATGTTCCCAAAGAGCGGCAGAAGAGTTTGAATCACTCGATGAATGGAAAAGCTCTGGGTGTTTAGATCTCAAGAAATGGCGATGTCTCAAATATTCTAATGCACTTAATGTAGCAGTTGCAATATCGTCGGTGGAGAAATCAACAACTGGCTCAGATATATGACCAGTTACTATGGCTTTTGATGAAGAAGGTTTGCCAGTAGCTAGTCTTGCCGCTTCAACAGTTTGAAACAGATGATTTGAACTTCCAGTAAAATTCATGACAGGAACTGCGATAACCTCCTTGATCGTATTCACATGCGTATTTTTCATAAGTAAGGAAACTTTGGTAAAGTTGTTAACCATGCTGTAAGGTTTATCACCAAAGAGATACGCAAGACCGTAACCTGGGGAATCAAAATGTATTCTTTGAACTTTAGCGACATAGGAATTGATTTTTAGTTCAAATAGAACCAACGGCTTATAGTCTTTACAATGAACGATGTCCTTGTTGGCAAGTGGTATTTGACTAAGCGATATGCCATGAAGTGATATACTAAACTCTTCAACCAAGTTGACGATTAAATTCATCGATCTCAACTTTTTGTATAATCGAGCATCATAATAGCCTGTATCTCTGACTACCTTTGGAGTAGGAGCCTTCTTGTACTTGGATGATACCTTGTCTATTATCTTGAGAAGAGGTAGAACTGGTAATGTCAAGTTTCTCAATTCGTGATCAACCTTTATCTTGGATAGTGTTCCATCATGGATGTTCAGGTCACCTAAGACTTCCACCAAGAATGAGTCACAAATGTCCAACTCATTAACGCTCAATTGAGTCATCTTAGCAAGAAATTTGAACTGAAACCGATCCTCTTGTTTCTTCAGTACAATTTTGGCCAAATATGATTCTGTATCAAATATCAAACCAGCAGGTTCATATCTAAACTTTGTGTTGAACAATTGTACACCAACAAATCGAAAATAAAGAAGATAGTACTGTGTCAGCTTATTCAGTATGTAGCTCTCAGTGAATATACTAACAGATTTATGAGCAACAGCTTCAGAGAATGCTTGATGTTGATCTTTGACATTGGGCGTCTCTCCAGCAGTACTATCATGTTCTTTCTCATAAACCTCATCATTTGTCTCTTGCGGACTTTGCTGATCGTCATGTATAGTCAATTCAACCCCATCAAAAACAACCAGTACTCTTGACCAAGAAGAAAATGAGAACACTAATCTTGCAGACCTTACTTTTAGTTTGAATTCTTTGCCTGCGTAACCAATATTATGTATCTTGAATAAAAATGGGTTTATGAACCCAACTGAAAGACCAAATCCCCAGCAAAGAACAGCATGTACCAGAATAACAGTTGCAAGAAGGGTACCAAGCACTTTCCAGAGATTCAGAGAGCCAATTGTGTTGTGATAAACAATCAATAACCATCTCGCCAGCATCGGATGCAACGAAGCTAGTGCCATGCTTATCAATGACAACAGAACACTTGTTTGTTTGTGAAGTAGCGGATCGAGACCGGAAGTCTGTAGTGGCTATATGTGTATAAGGGATGGCTAACCTTTGTGTATGAAAATTGGAGAAATGAGATGGTGGTGCTATTGTTTTGCTTTTATTCTGGTTAAACTTTGGCGCATTTCCTCCCACATTTCCTATTTGTTGCGGCTCATAGTTAAAAACACAATACAAATCCGAGAGATCCCGGTTATGCAGCACTGGTCAAAACGGTGATGCTTACGTAATTAATAGCTGGAAAAAAAGTCAGTGAAAAAAAAAGCGAAAAGATGTGAAGTCGAGAGGCCATTAATATATACCCTATAGACGCTTATTCTTACCCTTATATTGCTTCTTTAGTCTCCACTCCGTAAACAGTGACAGACTTATTGAATAAAACAAATACATCAGAGAAGAATTTCAAAGAAACAATCAATCCAAAATGCGTAAGTATCATTGTTATCAGTGGAAATGGCGCATGAGATCTATAATTATTACTCCAAAGAATTTACAAACTTGTTTCACATGAACTATCATTTCCTCATCATCAATGAATGACTTATACTAACAAGAGAATGTATAGCTCCAAAAAACAAAGGTGTCAAAATGTCCTTGGACAGTTTCTTGCAAGATGAATCATTAGGTGGTGGTTCATGGGCCGATGATGCTGTTGATTTCAGCAGTATCGAAATCCCAACTGGAAGTAAAGCCAACACCGGTTTCACTCCAAGTGGTGGTGCCAACTTGAAGGATCCAGCCTTCGGTGGTAATGATTTTGATGGTCCACGTAGAGACCGTGGTGAACGTGTTGAATACCCAATTCCAGATGCTCCTCCATACAGAGCTAGATTGAACAACTTGGCATGGGATGATTCTGAAGAGAACATCGGTGCTTGGTTCAACGATAACCTTGGTGATGATGAAGCTGTCCTAAGAGTTGTTGCTCCAAAAGATCACATGGACCCAACTAGATTAAAAGGTTTCGCTTTTGTTACCTTCAACACCAGAGAACAATTAGAAAAAGCTTTGACCTTCAGTGCTAGTGAAATCAACGGCCGTCGTGTTTTCGTCAGTGTTGCTCAACCAGAAAGAGAATCTTACGGTAGCAGAAGAGGTGGTGATGATGTCACCTTAGACTGGGGTGCAGCCAGAGGATCTGGTGTCTTACCTCAAAGAGAACAAAGAGAACCAAGGGAAGACAGACCAAGAAGAGAAGAACCAAACCTAGACTGGGGTTCAGCCAGAGGATCTGGTGCTCTACCACCAAGACAACCAAGAGAACCAAGAGAAGACAGACCAAGAAGAGAAGAACCAAACCTTGATTGGGGTTCAGCTAGAGGATCTGGTGCTCTACCTCCAAGACAACCTAGAGAACCAAGAGAACCAAGAGAAGATAGACCAAAGAGAGAAGAACCAAACCTTGACTGGGGTTCAGCCAGAGGTTCAGGTGTCTTACCACCAAGAGAACCAAGAGCTCCAAGGGAACCAAGAGAACCAAGAGAAGATAGACCAAAAAGAGAAGAACCAAACCTTGACTGGGGTTCAGCCAGAGGTTCAGGTAGTTTGCCACAAAGAGAACCAAGAGCTCCAAGAGAACCAAGAGAAGACAAACCAAAAAGAGAGGAACCAGCTCTTGACTGGGGTTCAGCCAGAGGTTCAGGTGTTTTACCACCAAAGAGAACCGGAAACAAAGAAGGTAGCTGGTCTCGTGGTCAAAGTGCTCGTGGTTCTGCTCAACAAAACGAGAACAACACTGAAAAATCCAAACCTGCCATTAAGAAATCAGTTTATGCTGTTTTAGCTACTGAAGATGACGATGATGAGAAAACCGAAAGTGTCACTGAATTGGAAAATGCCACCAAATCTTTAACTGTTGAAGATGCTTAAACGATTGTTGAAGGGCTGTAACTGTTTAGTAGTGTAAATTAATTTGTATCTGTTAATTTTTGTTCAAGAACGTAGTGCTCTATTTATCTATTAGCAGTAGAAAATTTCTAAAGTGAGAATTCATACTTTGCGAGCAGATTGATTGTACCTACGCTTCAGTCAAGTAACAACAGGGGACATATAAACGTACCATTAAACAAAGTACATAACTAAAAACAAAAATCAAAGCAAAATGAGTGGGACATTATTCTTAACAATCGTATAACGAGCAAGCAAAAACACAAATACGTAAAAAGGAGTGGAAACAGGGACAGAAACAAAAACAGAAACCAGATAGAATATAAGCGTATATCGTATATCATCATTGCGTATCAAAAAGTAAAAAGATTAACATCGTTAAGCCAGTCTCTCAACTCTTTCTCTTGAACGTTCGAGATCTTGTGCAGTCTCTTCAGTTAGTTGAGTTCGAAGATTCTCACCATCGGCATTTCCGTCAGTGTCATTATTTGAATTTGGGTTATTGTTGTTGGTATTATCTTGGGCTTCATCAGGTGCAGTAGGAGCAACAGCTGTTGGGTTGTGATTATTTCTGCTTCTTTGATCTTCACTGACAATAGCAGAGTTGATCAGATCAGAGCGAGAAATACCCATTAAAAACCAAAAGACTCTCCATAGAGGACCTAGATATTTCTCAATCGATCTTTTAGCTCTTTCTTCAACAGTTGGATCTCTCGCCAGGATTTCAGTAACTCTTTCAGAAAGAGTAGTATACTGCAATTCTGTATTGTAATGAGTAAAAGAAATATTATCAGGCTCTTCTTCCGGCTCTTCAGGATCATTGTTTTTCTTCAAGTAATAATCACGTTTACACATTGGACAGCATGCTTTTCTTTTGATTAACCATGGATCCAAACAATCCTGATGGAAGACATGCCCACAGATCAAACCACGGACTTGATCATCGGATTCAAAAGTATCAATACAAATGGCACATGTTCCTGAATCGAAGTGGACTTCTTCACGATATGGATCACCTAAATCAGTATGTCCAGCGTTCGATGGAAGTGCATGTGCATCAGAATCTGTAGTAGTTGCAGCGACTGTTTCCGCGGCGGTTTCCGCGGCAGTCTCAGTCGCGGAATCTGTAGCTTCAATATTAACTGCTTTGGATTTATCGTCAGCGCCAGTGGTAACTGTGTTGATTGTTTCAGTAGTAGCAGCATTGTCAGAACTTGTGATTGGTTGAACTGGAGTTGCTGAATTGTTACCATTGCTTCCTGACGCTTCGTTTTCATAACCTTCGACAATACCATCTTCATCTTCTTCTTTGATCTCTTCGTGAATATCACGCCCTTCAATATCTCTTTCAGCACCACCCTCTAACCAATCCTGGTAAGTTCTGGCAGGAAACAAGTGATCAACTTCCTCTTCTGTTAATCTTCTCTTCTTAGTAAATCTTCTTCTTCTTCTATTTCGTCTCATTTGGTTGGTGATTTCTGCGGAGTACGCGTTGAACGTCTGCATGGGGAAGTCCCCCGTCAGCAGTACCACCCCTCCATTATTGGTGGTCGATGTTATTCTAGCAGTAGCATAAATTCCCAGTCTGGTTCTCACATAGTATCTCATGGAGAAGAAAATGAATACCAGGGCGATAAGAACACCTATTGCAACTGCAATAAAGAATAAAATGGAAGAAGGCTGATTTGTAGTAGACGCCTGGTTACCGTTTGAAGACATTTTTGGAATCAGTTATTCTATGATATTAGAATATCCTCCTATTGGAAATTCGGTTTAAAGATAGTTAATCTCGTGACAATAGAAAATATGCGTTGTGCAAATGAAAAGCCTTGAAACCAGGTAGCTAGCTAATCAGTGGTTTCAGCGAGTAAATATTATATGCAAAGACTTAACGAGGTAAATGCAACAGTTTTGAAACTTGTGTGCTGCGGCCTGGGGGTGTCTTTGATCTCGATTAATAAGGGCAAAAATGTGGAGGGAAGGACCTTGTGATCGTTATTCTTTTATTTTTGTTATGAAAAGATAAGAGCCGCAGTGGAACACACAAGATATATGTCAGTTTGTAACAAACCCTTGAGAAAGAAGACCTTATTTAACTAGTAGTTCAAAGTGAATAATTATTGGACGATTAATTTGTTCCAGGTCTTGACTTTTATCTAATTTTGCCGAATTTTTACAAGAAGTGACGGCAAATTATGGCGAAACTACTGCATAAGCGTGGGACTATGTGGGGACTATCGTGTCTGGAGACTCGGAGAATAACTATGTCCTTCAATCGTTTTGTGACCTCATCCGTTGAATCCGAGACTCAGGACTAAGATCGCAGACTAATTGAATACATGAATGGAAATCTTCTACATAAAACCTTACAAACGAGTACTTTACTTCGCCTTCGTTGATACTTTAGGTGGAGATTAGCTTGTCAAAATAATATCAACGGTTTACATATCGGCTCGACACTCCGGTTTGCAGTTCAATCAACCATTTCTGTTTTACATTAGTACATCAGACTTCCAGCATCAACGCCACTCTACATAGCAGTACAAAACCACAGATAGAGATTGGAAAAGCATCATTGATTATAAATTAGTATTCAATAGACCAGATACACAAACAAAGATTTTCACAAAGTATACCGAATATGACAATATCAGACACTGAAGAACAATCATCTAAGATAAAGCTCTATGTTTATGACATATCTCATGGTCTAGCAAAGGTTTACTCGAAGGCCATCGTTGGTATTGAACTAGAGGCAATATATCACACATCTATAGTGATTTACGGACATGAATACTACTTTGATAGAGAAGGTCCAACTAAAGGAATACCAGGTAAAACAAGATTTGGTATCCCACAAGAAGTGGTAGACCTTGGCGAAACATTCATACCACAAGAAGTCTTTGAGGAATACCTTGACGAGTTGAAGAACGAAGGAAAGTTCACGTTTGGCTCTTATGACTTGTTCTATAATAACTGTAATCACTTCTCCCATGAATCAATACAGTTCTTGAATGGCGGTGTGCTTGAAGAGAGGATATTGAAATTACCAGAACAAGTACTTACATCTCCGAATGGAACGATGATACAACAGTTGTTCTCCGGAGGATTCTAGGTTCTATGATAGATTATTAACTATATTTATATTACTTATAACACTAATCACAGTATAGATACATAAGAACAACTTTAACTTTGACTTTTTTTTTGACTAATTCACAACATATGATTCACTCATTCTGTATAGCGAATTGATTATTGTTGCACCGCAACTTTTTTTGAATTTCTAGAATTGTAGTACTTTACTAATGGACACTGTTACCATTAAGCTCTTCTGTCTTAGCTCCATGTCCATTTTCTTCTTTTGGAGCAGTGTTATCACTTTCACTTTCTTTTTCTCCATGTGAGCTGACTCCGTTTAGTATATCTCCATTAGGCGTGGATTCGGCTTCATTATTCTTTGGTGATAAAATATCACTTCTGTTTGATTCATCAGCTTGCCCTATAGCAGATGAGTCCGCTTTTGCAAGAAGTCTTTCCTTTTCGAGTCTAAGCTCATGGATCATGACTTCCCAATCAACAAGAATCTTATTACATCTTTCATGGAACTTGTAAACATCCGGACTCTCCAGTTCTGGGGTCTTTGCAATGGCTTTCAAAACCTTATGTAGTTTCGATACAGATATTAGTTCCTTAGTGATTTTTGGGGTAAATTTGTCAACTTCATCTAATGTATCCGAGCAATCATTGAGTTCAGCAGTAGTAGGATCGGTATCTCTTTGAAGTAAACCCTTTTGAAGTATACGACGAAACTCTAATACTTTCTTTCTTCTTCCTTCTGGTGAATCGTCAACTTCTGTTTTGACTTTCTTCTCATTATGTTCACTCTCGCTAGTGCTTTCAGCAGCAGTCTCCTTGGCACTTGAAGCCTCAGATACTGTACGTTTTCTTGTAGTTTTAGCATTAGGCTTTGTGCTGGCCTTGGTAGTTGTAGCAGCTGTTTTTGGCTTTGGTGATTTCTTCTGTATTTTTGGTTCATCATCTGAGGCGTCATCGTTGAATGTTTCCCTGAGTTGTTCTGGAGTAGGGACTATATTACCGCCTTTGTAATCTTCAAGGTTATCTAGATTTTTCTTCTTGATGTTGACTGCAGTCACCAAGGACTTTGTTTTAGCAATATTGTAAGCATCAAGCAACAGCTTAGATTTTCCCTTTTTAAGTGTTTTAACTGCTTCGTATTTATCAGGTGTGAGATGTTGAATCTGAGAAAGTTTATTCCAGCCAAAGAACTTGTCATTGAGGAAACATACACATACCGATTCACCTGTGTTGTTAGGATCACGTAGAATCTCTTCGAAAGCTTTAGTGTCACGGTTATCTAGCAAGTATTGGTATGGCATAAGAACAGAAGGCCATGGAGGATAGCCCTCAAAATCAGCAAGAACAAGGTCTAGCGCTTTGAATTCTTTGGATGACATTGGAAGAAGCGTATTTGTTCAATTGAATCGTAACGTAGGATGGTGAAGGTAGAATAAGGTGTTTGGATTGGAAGGCTTGAACGTCAACAATGGACTGTTGTATTGACTTTATTGTAAATCTGTGAAAAAACAAAAGAAGATGTGCTTTAAAGACACAATTACCGACTAAAATAACTCTTTTAAGGCTTTATACGCGTTAATTCTCACACGGTTACACGTGGATTGTTCTGATTGTTGTTGTTGGTCTTGTTTTGATTTTAAGAAGCTCCCCTTTGACCATTTCGTTGTCCTTTTTTTTTTTCTTTTTTATTCTCCAAGACCCGTGCTCAAAACCAGACCATAGAAATTATTTTTATGTCATTTGTAAATAGACGCTGAAGTATTTGTGTCTAAAGACCGTTAGAACTCTTCCTTAATTGCTTGAAACCATGTCAGTTAGAAGCAGGAGTAGTAGTACAGGCTCTGAAAATGATCGTACTACAAAAAAGCAGAAGCCAATAGAACAAGATAACAGTTCCAACCTGGAACATTTATATCTTGAGACAATCGACAGAAAGAAGTTAGATTTCAGCTTCGAGAAGGTTTGTCATGTAACCTTATCCAACATCAATGTTTATGGCTGCTTGGTCTGTGGTAAATACTTTCAAGGGCGTGGAAAGTCATCACCTGCCTTTCTTCACTCTATCAACGAAGACCACCATGTTTTTATAAGTTTCAATAACACCAATGTTTACATATTGCCTGAAAACAAACTTGTGGAATCACCAACACTTGACGATATCAAATATAGTACTTTTCCTACTTATACCAAAACTGATCTTACAAAGCTTGATGTGAAAGCTACTGATAAAAATGGGAATACATATACTCCTGGGTACATTGGTGTTAATAATATGAAAAACAATGACTATTCTAATGTTGTTCTTCAAGCATTGACCCATGTGAAACACATACGTGATCAGTTGCTATTGATAAATGTTAAAGATGAGATTCTGTCCAAAAATGAACTGAACAAAAGATTTATAGTGTTCATAAAGACACTGTGGTCCCCAAAATTATTCAAGAACCATATCTCACCTCATGATTTACTTCAACACATCGGTGTGCTGTCAAATAAGAAGTTTACCCTTAACGAAAAGAAAGATCCTAAAGCATTCCTACTCTGGCTGCTAAATAGTCTTAACAGCTCATTTTATACGAAGGAAACGAAAAATACGGTCTTTGCAAAGTCGTTTCAAGGTAAAATATTGATCAAAACTAGCAAACTAGATAGTTCTTCGGATATCCCTCTTATTGACTCAGAGATCTCTGAAAAGACTTCAAAGTTTTGGATACTTACGCTGGATTTACCACCTGCCTCTTTGTTCAAGGATGGATTTGGAATGAATCAGATCCCTCAAGTCAAGTTAACAAAGCTGCTAGAGAAATATAACGGTGTGAAAGAAACAATCTCTCAAGATTCAGAAGTCAAAAGATATGAAATAGTTAAGTTTCCACCATTTTTGTTAATACATTACAACAGATTCATAGATACAAACCTACAGATTCAACTCAACAATAAGAACAGAGACCAAACTATTGTGGAGTTCCCATTGACCATCACTTTCAATAACGATACTGTCAAATACAGATTGATTTCAAACATAGTTGACGAGGTAATTCAGGCTGACGATTTGGATAAAGATGATATAATCAATTGGAAAATTCAACTAAGAAAACAGAACGACGAATGGGTTGAAATCGAAGATTTACAGGTGAAAGAGAAGGAAAAGCAATTCCTGTTCTTAAGTGAGAGTTACATACAAGTATGGGAGCGTATTCAATAGAACAATTCATTAGATACTGTACATTAAGCTGTAGGAACAATTTATTTAATCCCTATGGAATCAACAGCACCAGTCAACACACTAACAACATTTTCTTCTATCAATGTTTCAGCGGTCTCTAATAAATGTTTCTTTGGATCTTGTTTACCGACGTATCTTGTTTTTAGTTGATCTTCTGATAATTCTTTTTCTTCTTCCACTCTCTTCACGTATTGTTCAGCAATCTTAACCATTTTTGATGCTGCTTCAGAGTTTCCATGTTCTTTATGTTCATAATCATGGAGCTGTAGACCTGATTGCCATTCTTTCTTGTGTAAGTTCAATAGCATATTTGTTTCCAAAGGAGTTTTCTTGTAATCAATGTTTAATGAATAATAGTGACGGTTTAAACCATGAATGATAGCTTGAATGGATGGTTTGTTCAAGTGACCAACATTGGAAGTTGTCTGTCTTGGTTCTAGACCCATCATTACTGTACTAGAGTTAATCAATCTGAAAGCATCAATAACAACTTTACCCTTAACAGATTGTATTGGATCAATAACGACAGCAACGGCTCTTTGGTTCAATTGTTCGAAGGATTGTTGGGTATTTATATCAACGGATGATAACCAGCATCCGAAACCTGGATGTGAATGGTACCAGCCAACAACCATCTGATCTCTACCAGTTTGACGTAACATATCCATCATTTTAGTTTGGAAAACATCATCAACAGCCTCAACAGAAACACCAGTACCAGATTGAGGCATGGCAAAAACATCAATGACATGAACGGTATATTCATCAACAAATTCTCCAAGCATTAGACCCATGACTTCCATAGGGACACCTGCTCTACCGTGTTTCAACATTTTTAATAAGGCTAAGGAAGAAACATAGACTGTTTCTTTGTTATCAATGACTGGACCATCTTGAGGTGCGGCACCACCAATACCACCTCCGTTAGCTAATAGTCTTTGTAGTCTCTGCATATCTTAAATTTATGGATCTGGTTTGAATTTGTTTATGGGGAGACGTTCCTGATTTGATTTGTATATGTTGTTCATTTGTTAGTGGCAATAATCTTTGTTGATTTTTCAAGAACGAGATTTATTACATAATCAATCACCAGGGCTGACTAACCAGTTTCCAATTCGCGAAAGCCTCTTTTTCTCGTGTTTTTTTTTTTTTTTTTTTTTTTTTTTATGAGCTTTTGTTTTTGGCCGGTGGAAGTTGTTAATTGCTTGGCATTTTGAACCAGATTATGTAGACAGGTGCTTTAATGCGAATTTACGAGGCGAACCCAAAGATGCTGTAATTGACTCAAGGTGCAAGTTCGAGTTTCATCAAAACGCCTTGGCCCAACTTCAATCGCCTTCTGTTCAGCTAATAATGACCTTAGACGTTTCCATGGCATCTGGTTGGAGGAGTTGATGGGCTTGAGTCCTAAGTACAGTCCATGACGGCGCGAAATCTCGGTCATATTGAGCTTTAGCCACAACGCTTGATGATCTAATGATTATAGAGGAAAGGCCGCATATTCTGGTACTACCAGTTAAATGGCTGTAGGACAATGAATTTGAATGGCAATGTAAATGTAGCTTCTTTGAATTGGGGGTAGTTGAAGACATGTTTATGTAACGTTCAACTAAGCACTCTTATCTAACCGCTTACGTGGCCGTGGTTCAAATAGCGTATGGGAGTAGCGAAATCCTTACAGCAGTTGAGTTCCACTGCTTAACAGATGTGTATTGATGTTGGGGCTATTGATTATCCGTGTCGGTGGAACATAACTTGTAAAACAAATGGTACAACTACATGGCGTGGTGACTCCATAATGATATAATGTATTCATTAGTTCCTGAGGTCCGTTAACTTCTAGATACTATGTAGAACAAGACTTACACCAGATGTTGAGGTTCTATGCGTGTTTTGGCAGAATAGCTTGAAGATATATTTTACCGATATGAGACACTTTTGGACATTTGCGGGATTATTTCAGTAGTGTGAACTGTGAACATTTTGCAGTGTAATGTGTCAACAATTAATCAAGAGAAAATAATAGTGCAGAAGAGCAGTCCAAGGCGCTATATCTCAGCTTGTTTTGAGAAATACGTAATACCGTACTGCTGAGCGCATTAGTACATAGTGCACACTAGCCGGTGCTGAATCTTGCCGGCTAGGCTAACTTCAGAAACTGATGAGAGTTGTACTTCTTAGCATTGGTGCTGTTCTATTGATCAGTAGTGAACAGCGGCTAAATAAAAAATTGAGCACCATGTGTATAGACGACTGAACCAGGAGTACAGAATCAGTGTTTAAGAAGCTCAGAGAACAAGTCTCTGGCATGAGGCGACAGACACGATTGACCGTGTGGATGAAAGGAAACTTGCTTTAGTATCATTGATTGTTAGTGTTCTTCAAGGTGCATCTAGTAAAAGTTTGACCTATCACAATCACACGCCTTAGGTTTACGAAGCAACAATGCCACCAGGTGCCATCATAGTCTGGTTGATTTAGAGGCTTCTAACTCGTAACATGGTGATTGATCTTCGTTATTATGTACATTATTATATGGTACATGGTCTGATTATAACTGTCGCAGTTAATGGCGTTCTTGGCCGTATCAAATTGATAGTACTAATTATGTAATTTTTCTAGGGATATGACTAGTAGTTACTTCTATTTTCTTTAACTGGCCATAGTTTGTGTCAAATGGAGCTTGGAAGCTGGTGAGACCTTATTACAAGAACTGCTTATCATTAGAAGTTGGTAGTGGAGATTGACTGTTGATCAACTGCAAGAATAAAGAATATGGTTTACCAAAATATATGAGTCGATAGTCATCTAGTTCCTAGCTACTAAGCTTGCAGTTAAGGCTACATAGACAAGCTGATATTGAATGTTTTCATAGTCATTATTAGACTAACGATATACTGTCGACTGGGACCTTTATGCTTCATAAGTTGAGAGTACAAGGACAAGAAATATTCCTGTTCAGTAGTGCTATTATTATGGCGAGTCAATATGGTTAACATTAACACGTACAGAGTATAGGGATGAGCAAGACTTAGCCACTTTCGATAAGTGAGACAGAACTCATAAAACATTCTCAAGTACGATTCTTATAACTTGGCATATCAGAAGCTCTACGTATACAGCGTGCTCTGACAATTAGAAAACTAATTAGAGTTACCAACGTCGTTAATATCGATATTTATCATCAATATTAGTAATTATCTGTTGATATTAATCAAGCTTTGTATGAGAAAAATCCAGTATAATATGGTAACTGTATGATTCAGGTCCAGGTGAGAACTTCATGTATCATATTGGGGTAACCAGCTTTATCTAAGAATAGTAGGGTCTACTTGGCCAATGATGATCTTCATCGTACGTTATCCCCATGATTATGAACAACATGTCTCACCTAAAATCTAGACTTTATGGATATAGTACACCAACAGATCTGTTAGTTGGTATAGTACACTCGTATAGGACATGTGCAAACTATAAACCAGACACCGCGAATGGCATTGAGGAGAGATGATTCTCTTTAACCAGTCTATCATTTAACGAATAATTGGACTAGTTACTGTGAATCACGATACAAATTGCATAGATTGTTCGATGGCATTCATGATCAAGAAATAACTAATGAAAAACCATACCTTATAGCCCTATTTACAACAAAGATGGAGATAACGCAAATGTTTGGCTCATGCATGTGTGAGACATTTAGGTCTATATGACGCAAAAGGCTGAATACTTATGGCAAACTTTTTTTGTGGGTTCATGCCTTTTACCTGGTAACCTGACGCACGAGAATAGTAGAATTGGAAAGATTATCGGATTCTCCAACACTCATGATGCAAGCCTTCTGTATGGCCCGTTATGATCATTTAGAGTTTGTACTTCGCGTAGTTTCAATAAGCCCGGCTTAGTTTCTTATTCAAGTAATTAACTTCTTTCCCTATACCGATTTCCGAGCTACTCCAGGTTTATACAATCTGTGGAGCTCTTAATTCAATGTCAACGTCGTGGTCATCACTAAGTATGATCGTCCGATTATTAATATCATGATGTGGACTATTACTAAGATTACTCACCAATTGAGTAGCTAGAAGCATATCTTGGATGCCCAGCAATGCTCTCCAGCAATATGTCTTCCTCTAATTAACTGATCATCTCGTGTCACTAGAAATGGGTCAAGATCGTTATTGTGCATCAAGAATCAACAGCTCCATACGTTTTATCAAACAAGAGCTACGTAACTTGTGAGTTTGTAATGTTCAGCCTCAGCTCAAGCTCGGGATAAGCTTTCCAAAAAAACAGCTCGTCGCTCCGCCGGGGCCGAGTGCCGTCATTTGAGTGATAATATCAGCCAGGCTTGACGTTTTCCAGAAGGACCCGTAGTGCTATGCCCCATCTCATTGCCTATCCCTGTAAAAATTATACTGTTTTGGTGGGCGGCACTAACTTCCTTCTTCGCTGTATAAACCCGCCTAGGAATTCAGGATTACGGAACGAGCCTTTTTTTTAAAATCCGTGCGGAATAAAGTTGGCACCAAAAGCTGTTCTTTTCTCTTGGGCACAACCTTTAAGTACCCAAACTCACAAGTATTAACTACTATGTTTGTACAACAACTGTTGCTCCTGCATCCTGGCTTGCAGTGGGAACTGCATAATAAACGTATTTTTAAAAGAGTTTACATTCAATTCTCTATATAAACAACCTAATTCCCTCGAGTTACATCTCTTACGTATCTGATCCATTGTTACCCAAACCTACTACCACCACCAGTACCAGATTCCGCCACCAACAATGCAAAGTAACGAGAAGGATAAGTCACATACAAAGAAGCGTGTCAGTAAGGCATGTGACTGTTGCCGTAAGAGTAAAACAAAATGTGACGGTCAAAGACCTTGTACAAGGTGTCTTCAAGATGGTAAGATCTGCACGTATATGAACAAGAAGAAAGCAGACCAAATGTATCCGGCTTCATATGTCGACTTGCTAGAAACAAGAGTTTCTATTCTAGTACAGTCATTGAACCAGCTATTGAATAAATCTAAACTAGGCTTTGAACAATTTGAGGCCTTCTGCTCAGATCCTGAAATCTTGAACGACGATGAAGACTTTGACATCAATAAAGTTATTTGCAAATTGTTACCTAATGAGAAGTTGGATAATTTGGCTGAATCTAGTGAGAAATATTCTATTGATGATATTACACATGTAACGGACTCGCCAGCATCGTCTTCTACTACTTCGTCTAAGAAATCTGCAAAGGTCACTAGATCGAACTCATACGAAAGCTCACCTTGTTCATCTGCAACTTCTCCAGAGAGCCATAATCACTCAAACCACCATTATTCCTTATCTAAAGTTAGAAGAAACTCTGACAACCATGTTCACAAATGTCACAACAAGAAACATGGTTTGTCTACGAATCTATCAAATTCATCTTTGGTATCTTCCTTTCAAACCAAATTTAACGTGAGCTCACCAGATACTTATATCAAAGGATCAAACTCACTGGATATCACAAACCAACCAAAGAAATTCGACTCAACTCTTGACTTTTTGCTATACTCAAATGACGAGCAAGATACTCCAGCTTCAATGGGTTTGAAAAACCTTCAAGATCTTGAGCTCGATAGTATCGACTTCAGTGATTCCAATCCAAACTCAACTCCAATTTCTCCAATTCATCCTACTGATGATCCATTCATGCTACCTAATCAATTACAACAATTAGCCAGTCCTGTTGGAGTATCACCAGATTCTGCAAAGAACAATGGCGTTAATACGTGGGGTGCTATGAACGATACATCCAATCCTCAGATCAAATTGGAAGATCCTGATAATAACATGGGGTTCAATTGGGCTTTACCTCAATTTGGTGGGAACAATGTTCCTGTGCAGCTTCATGACTTTTTTGATTGAAGCCGGTTAGAAGAAGCTTCTTAGTGCTTGGCTTCGATCTATTTATATTCAATATTCTTTATACAATGTTCAATTGACACTGAACAGCTTATGATACTTATGTCTTTGATACTTCTTTGGTTTTCTATGGTTTTCTATGGTTTTCTATGGTTTATGCTTTGGTTTTATGAGATGAGCTTGTAACTTGATACATCTGTTACAAAGGCTTTTTTATTTCTTTTGATAACTTCTTTCACACACTTATATGCTACTGGTAGACATGGTGATGATAATAATCATTGTTAATGCTATATCTGTCTTTCAATAATATATCAACATACCAATATTCATACTGCATGTTGTTATGATACACTTATTTATACACTAATGATGTTTATGGCCTATTTTAATACAATACTTAATTAATGAGATATGCAATTGTACAATACTCGTTTTAATAGGTGTAATGCGTTCATTATATCATAAAAGGGGCTCAATGTGAGATCCCACAGGGGCTTAGTCACCGATTTCGGATACTCTATATCCATGTTTCTTGTGGCCATAATTATATGTCACAGTTTGTGTCAGCTTCTCTTTCTTCAGTCCCACTGAGTGGTGTGTATTTTCCTTGTTTGAGTTCAAACTATCTTCAATAGCTTCTTCATCATCTGAATCTTCCATTGCGATCATTTTGCGTTTATGGCCCTTTCCTGGTTCTCTGTTGGTAGTTATATCGGCTAATGGAACTCTTGAGAAATCCTGTACAACAGAAGTGATTCTGCGACTTTTCTTTTGTGTTTCTAAGCTGGTATTTTCACTAAGAGGTCTGTATTCAGGACACCGCTTTGGTGCAGAATCTTCAGTTCCATCATTCAGGCTATCACCACTACTACCGCTATATATTTTGAGAAGATCTGTACCTTTGTCACCAAAATCCCATGAAACGTAGTCTTGTTGCTCGAATTCCTTTTCAAGAGCTTGTTCTTGAAGCCTCTCCTTCTTTATAAAAACCTCATCAAAAGTTTGAGTCTCGTCAATGCTTTTTGATATCTGTTCTAGTAACTCAGATGTAGTAGGTTGGTTCTCTTGTTTGACTGTGGTAAGTTCTTTCTGTTCTTTGACCAATGTGTCATCATGAAGTTCTTTCTTGGATACATTTGAAGCCGTGTTATTGCCTTTCGAAATATCGTTGGGGCTCCTGTCTTGTTCCGGTGTCTCAATATTTCCATCTCTTTCTATAACACTCTCTTGTAATGGTTTCAATTTTGAGGTATCCATATTCTCCTTTTCCTTTGGTTTCTGTCTGACGATAGGCTGTCTTGACTTTGACACCAATAATGGTCTCATTGGTCTCTTAGAAATATTATTGATATTGATTGAGTTCATAGAGGTGGGTTTCAATTGATCCCTAGACCTACCAGATGCGACCCCTGGTGTTATTCTCTCTTGTCGAGGGGATAGGGTAGTGATAACTGGAGTAGCAGAATTACTTGGTCGCGTATGGGTATCGTTCAAATTTGGACTCAACGACGGACTTTGTGAGGTATTGTTTGATGGCTCTATTGTTATATTGTTCCTTGGTATCGAGTGTGTTGTAACACTAGGTTTACGAACAGCGTGAGGCTCTCGTATCACTGCATCATTCTGTTTGGCTTTCAGTTGAGAAGGAGTAGCAGATTTGCTAAGGCCTATTCTGCGTCTTCTAGGTATAATCTTGTTTGTCAGCGGTGATATTGAAGTTCTATGACTGTCTGATAGTATCTGCTTTGTTCTAAGTGGACCTGGTGTTCTCTGATCTGGCGTACTGTTCTTTTGGAAGACCTTCGCAATATCGCGTGAAGATTCAGATATGAGCGAGTCTATTGTGATCAGAACACCTCCTATCTTTAGTTCTTCTCCCCATGTGGAAGCTGCTAGTTTGCTGTTGTTCTTCAAGAATGCAGATGATACGACCAGCCCATCTTCGTTGAATACTTGTGCCTTTTTGTTGAAATCAAAATACTTCAGTTTCCCGTCATTCCATTTCTTTACTTTCTGTGTGATCTGGGTTGTGTACATGATCTGGTACTCATAAACATCAGATATTATGGCCTGTGACATCTTGTACAGTACGGATATGTTGTCCACCAGCAAATCAGAGACAACTATACGTTTAGTCCGATGTTCTAAGTAGATAAGATGGATCTATTGTTGTTGTTTACTATGTTTATTTACTTAGTATGAGTATTCATCGCGAAAAACAATTCAATCGTGTAGTACATACTTAATTACTTACCACATAGTAGCACAATAGATACTTCGATGAGAGTCGCTACTACTCAAGTGCAATGATTCCTTACTACATTGGTACAATTAAATCATAAATACCTCATCCAATGAAACATAAACAGCATAATTAATAATTTTGTTTGTTGATATACATCATACTTTAGTCACAGACTTAAGCTTTGATTTTGGATTCAATCAAGTTGGTTAAAGTAACAGCATCTTCAGCGAATTTTCTGATACCTTCAGATAATTTTTCAGTAGACATAGCATCTTCGTTTAATAGGAATCTGAATTTAGCTTCATCATCTAAGTAAGAAACTTTTTCTAAAGATTCAGCTTGAGCTTGAGCTGGGTCCAAAACTTTTGGAACTGGAGCATCAGAGGTGATCAATTCTTCCAATAATTTTGGAGCAATGGTCAAGAAATCAACACCAGCTAAAGCTTTGATTTCACCAGTGTTTCTGAAAGAAGCACCCATAACAATGGTTTTGTAACCGAATTTTTTGTAGTAGTTGTAGATTTTTTTGACGGAAACAACACCTGGATCAGCATCACCAGAGTAGTCTTCACCAGTTTTAGCTTTGTACCAATCCAAGATTCTACCGACGAATGGGGAGATCAAGGTGACGTTGGCTTCAGCAGCAGCAACGGCTTGGACGAAGGAGAATAATAAAGTCAAGTTACAGTGGATGTCGTATTTGGCTTCTAATTCTCTAGCAGCTTGGATACCTTCGTAAGTGGAGGCAATTTTAATTAAAATTCTGTCTTTGTCAACACCGACGGATTTGTATAATTCAATGATTTCAAGAGCTTTCTTGATGGTGGCTTCTTTGTCGAAAGATAATCTGGCATCGACTTCAGTAGAAACTCTACCTGGGACAATTTTTAGAATTTCTTTACCGAATTCAACTAATAGACGGTCTAAAGCCAATGAGGTTTGGTTTTCAACACCTTCGGCGTTTTCTTTGGCGTAAGCGACAGCGTTGTCGATTAATTTAGCGTATTCAGCTTTTTTGGAAGCAGCTAAGATTAAAGATGGGTTAGTGGTAGCATCTTGTGGGGTGTATTTAGCAATGGCTGAGCATTATGTTAGTATTCAGATTCTTGTTTGTTATTCAATTGATGGATGTGATAATTTGGGGTAGAGATGGTGGTGTTGTCCAATTTGGTCATCACCTCATCACCCAACCAAAATCAACAAATCATCAAAAGGTGCAAACGACACATACATTCGAATTCACCAGTGTCAGTGACGACAACGGTACCGGTAGCTTTCAATTGTTCTAATGAGTTGGAAGACATTATATATAAGTGTGTTTAACTGTTAAGTTGATCAATAGGGGAGTGGGTACAATAAGAGAAATCTGGATTTGCACTTTGTATATATACCAGCAAGCTCAACAAGCAAGGTCCACTGTTCTCCGTTCAGGCCTTTGTAAGGAAAGACATGGAAAGTGCTGCGCGAACCACTATGACAGGTGACTGCACTGCCGGGTAAGGATGGTCCTTAAGGCCTACGCCTACACTCCACTGTGGTCCGCCCAGAAGCCAGGGGCCGCCGCCGTCAAACCCGCGAGGGGGTGTGCTTTTCATTCTAGGCAGAACATAGAGTACTGAACAGTTACGGAACTTAGCACCCCTTTCTCCTACAGAGCCTGTCTATTGTTACAATTACAAGCGCTTAAAGAACACCGCTTATAAAATTTACACGACATGGGACGGATGCGATTTAGCACTGGGGTCCTAGCAAATGTATAAATTATGTGGCAAATACCCCAAGTGTCCTAGTTCGCAATAGTAAGTGGTAACTAGTAAGGTGAAGGCTTCCAGTAGACGTTGACACAATATTCATGTTCTGCGAAGGATCTGGAAAGTGACTTCCGAGCCTTATTCCACGTGCAGTTTTGTCTTTGTAAATTATTCCTTTCTGTGTCAAGTAGCGGCTGATTCAAGTAATTTAGTTAATCTGCAGTTTACCTTTACACAATCAAAATGATCTGGAAATTATATGCTGTATGGCCACTCATAGTATGATCCTTTAATCATAGCAATCATTATGTATATTATATATTCTGTAGACAGCTCTTCCAGAGCATTGGATATAACTTATGCTCGCATTATATGTAAAGATGCTAATATCTCAACCTCGTCATGTCTTCAGTAATAGCGATTATCTCGTTATTGTGCATGTCAGATAAATTGATTGCTACGAATCTTGAAATTCATCATTATCCATGCTTCATATAAAACTATTGAAAATAATCGACATCAATAGGAACTTACACTCGACGTCGTGATTATCTGATTACACTATAGAGAATATAAGCACTCAAGATGTCTAGCTGGTGGGGTGGTTCGTCAAAAGAAGTTGAGGCATCCAAACCTGTGATCCACGTAACCGCATCGAATTCGTATGATCAAGCAAATGCTCAAACAGTTCCCATCAATACCGAGAAACCCATTATTATTAGTTCTAAAACTGCTGATGTAGAACTATTAATCAGGATCAAAGACTTTCTGGGGTCACAGAAACATGCCGCTTCCCCTAAAACTTCCCCATATTTCACCAAAAGAAAGGATACTAATATTTCTATTCAGATAAGTTTAACCCCAAAAGAAGATTTCTATGGGAATGAACTGTTGTTTGGTAATGATTTTGGATACCCTATCAAAGAGTTTCTACCATATGGAACCTCAACTGGTTTGAAGTTGTTCAAAAAGTACGTTGATCCAAGTGTTAACGGTGATCTTTTGATAGATGAACCATACCTTTATGGGAAAGCATTAAGCAGTTTTAACGTCATCAGTGCTTCACCTATAACATCTGAGAAGAAAGAAGATGAGGATGGAGTATACAAGTACTTTGAAGAAGACTTAACTGATGAGGCAGGTGATTTACCAGGTGATCCAGTGACACGTCAAAAGTTCTTTCAGGATTCAGCAAATCTAAAGTCTCACACATTCATTAAAGGAAAGACATACAACTTTGATTTCTTTTCTGGATTGGTTAGTTTACAGAATTCAGAGTTTCATATCAACTTACCAGGAGGTTATTCGTTGAATTTATCCAATTATCTGAATGACAAGTTCAATAAGGTAAGATACGTGTTGAAAAGAGATGATTCAGAAGAACAAGGTGTTGACTTTGGTGATCCAATACTAATCATCAACTTTCAATTAGTTGAGCCAGACAAGACTGAATCCATTATTGCTAGCGAAGATGGTGCAAAAAACACCAATGAGAATGACAAAGAGTTGGACCTAGAAGTTGAATAGATTGATTTAGTATACTTCAAATAAAGATCAAACTTATGATATGCTTATATGCTATTGTAGTCTTAATTAGGCACTTTGTTGTGAGTTGTGGATGCACAGATGCCCTTGTTCGGCTCTCTATTTTTCGAAATTTTAAACGCTCGTTCCGAAAGCCTGAGCCGGACTTCTGATTGGCTGGAAGATCTTTTTGACACAAAACCCTGTGCTTCAGTTAGTAGAACGTATAAACACTAAGTTAAAGTGAAACCAACACCATTTTACTTCAAAGGTGTCAATGTAGAGTACTGACAAAGTATCTGCATAATGTATAATGTACTTAGCTTCAACGGCTCTTCAAATTTCCGCCTGGTAAATCCTTTTCAGACTGGGGATTGCTACTTGGTGCCATACGTAGTCCGCACTCCATAAGGCTGTCCCACCTACATCAAGTACGGTAGGAGCCACATTCCATGGAATAAACATTTCATTCGATCAGGTCTTTGAATTGCCAGTGGGAAAAGCGCATCAACGAATAGATTTGAAAAATTGTTTGGTTGCAGTTTGTCGAACTTACTAGTGGCTGTTCGTTGTTTCCATATAAACCTTCTCATCGTCATTATTTGGTGAGAAAGGAATCTGCACCTGTAACTTTAGACGCAATTTTTCAACGGTCCATCAGCGATCACTCAGTTTACATTATAACAAAAAAGCGAGATGGCTGACGATACCTATTATATTACCCCTCATGAAGCAGCTTTGGCGGTTGTTGCAACTGCAATGAAGAAGGCAAGACTTCGATTTGACACCCTTATTATCAACTCAATTATCGGAGGAATTCTATTCAGCGCGGGAGGAATGCTCCATGTTGCTGCTGGAGCTGAGAACCCAGGTCTGAATGAGTTTAACCCAGGTGTTATTCACTTCTTACAGGGGTTGGTTTACCCAATTGGTCTTTTTTATGTTATCATGATGGGTGCCGAACTATACAACTCAAATATACTTTATTTCTCAGTTGGGGTGTGTCGTGGAGCTGTTAGCATATTGGATTTACTTATAAGTTGGTCTGTTAGTTGGCTCTTCAATATGGTTTCAAATCTATTTGTTTGTTATATTATAATGCATCTATCGGGAATAGATCAAGCCGAACATTATGCTAGAGGTGCCATTGAAATGGGTCATGCGAAGTTGACACCTACATTCATACAAACTTTTATCAGAGGGTGTGCAGCTAATTGGTGTGTTTGTCTCGCTGTTTACTTACAGCTTCTAGCAAAGCCGATCCATGTAAAGCTTATTGTCATGGCTCTTCCAATATTCACCTTCGTTTCTATGGGCTTCAATCATGTTGTTGCTGATATGTTCATCGTTCCAAGTGCATTGTTTGTTTGGCTTTGTCCTACAGGGGCAACAAATGATCTCATCAATACATTGAGAGAATCTTCTCCAGACTATGATCATTACATTACAGTGGGAACCTATATATGGCGTACTTTAATACCTGCTACTTTGGGTAATGCCTTGGGAGGTAGTGTGTTCGGGATCATTGTTGTTTGGTACTCTCATTTGGTGGTTGTTGAAAGAGATCGTAAGATGCTGAACCTTCCAGTCTATGAAGCTAAAGATGAACAACCGGAGTTAGCTGTTGATTCAAGAGTTGTCAGAGTTCCAACAGTGACCAGTAAATCTCAAGACTCCTCTGATGATTCAGATGACCTTGAAAAATCTGAAGATAACAACCCTATAACTTATAACCCAGAAGACGACCTACACCCTCAAACTACCTCGCAATCAAGAAAATCAAGAACATCCGTACTGTCAACACAACACTCATTAAGATCACCACCCGGTGTTTTCCCAGTATTAGGTATGGGTGAACCGTTAACGAGAGAGAAGACCATTGCAGGACAACTGAATAATGAAGATGAAGAAAATATTGAGAACATTACAAATACATTAGGAGATGATACCCGCTCTTTAATTTCCAGATCCAGTGCATTTAGAAGTATAGAGCAGGTAGAGGAAGAAGAATATCAGGGTTATAACGCCAGGGAGCACGCTATGGGTGAAACATTGAAAAGAGTATTCACAAATAGCAGTAGAAAGCCAACGGATCCAAATGATCTAGAAATGGGACCTACTCCCACTGCATCCAAAAGAAACTCAATAAGCAGTATTTTCACAGATCCAGGAAGTCGTCTACGGAGATCTATCAGCCACAAGACCCCTACCAACACCAGAGACCTGCACAACCACTTGAACAGATATCATATTACATCCAAAGCAGCTAATGCATCTGATAATATTGCTGGTATAGATAACTACGATTTGAGAGACAGAGTCCAGAGGCCTCAACCAGTGATGAAACGAGGATCATCCTCTAGAATTCCAAGCACAGTACTTCCTAGTGTTGTATCAGATGATCCAAGTTCAGAAGCTAGTATTTATAGTGATAAGAACACTGGTGAGAACACTGAGAGCCCCAACAAACCTCACGAACCTGAAAACAAAACCCCTTCTGGGAACTAATACATTAATAGACACGAAGCATTGTTAGCATCATTAGCATATACATATTTACATAGACATTGAATAGCTTTATTCAATATATTTCTATATTCATAGCCAAATTCGTATTGAGACGTTCCATCAATTTACAGAACAAATTCGCGAAATGTTTTATAAATCATAAACACGAACTTTACAAGACGCGTAAAATTTAAGAAAGCCATAGGGAATACCAAGTTTGCCACTACAATTATCAAACAAAGGGGTTCCACGGCAGAGATGACTACAGCACATGGTCCAAAGTTGAAATTCAAGAAGTCCATCTTGTCTTCTGCTAAAGAATCGATTCCTGTTAAGGAATTGTTAGAGCGTTTAGACGTGCGTAAATTAAATAATGCCATTTGATTCTTATCATTAGATCGATTTACTAACTTTATGAAAAGAACCTCTCTACTGAACTGTCCAAAGTTGACCAAGATAAGTTTGATACTCAATCTTTAGATAAATACAGAGATGATTTGGGAAGTAAGAAGCTTATTTCTCATAAAGATCCTGGTGTTCGTACACTAGTTGCTTGTTGCCTGGCTGATGTCTTGAGAATTTATGCACCAGATGCTCCTTATACAGATGCCCAATTGACTGATATCTTCAAGTTATTCATCAAACAGTTCAGACAGCTGGCTGATCCTGACAACGGCTATTATACCCAACAAGTTTATCTCACCACTAGACTTGCTGAAGTTAGAAGTATCATTTTAGTGACAGATCTTGAAAACAATGCACAGTTGATTGAAGATATCTTTGAATTATTTTATGACTCAAATAACAAATTCAATAAGAAATTAGAACCTATCATTGCTGATATATTGGTTGAGATCATTTCTGAATGGGATCATATAACCACTAAAGTTCTTAAATTGATTCTAAATAAGTTCCTATCATCAAGATCAACAGCTGGTTCAGTGTCATCTTCGTTATCATCATCCTACTCACTCCCCTTGAATTATACCTTGAGTATATGTAACTCAAACCCTGATAGATTGGCACGTCAATTAACTAAGTTCTTCTCTGAAATTCTTTATGAGAACACCGATGAAGAAGCTTCTGAAATCTCCTTCAAGAATCTTGAAAAAATTCACAAATTGACCATTGAGATCTGGAAACAAGTCCCAGAAATCTTGGGTTCTGTTATGGGGCTAATTGATGATGAATTGAATGCTGAAAATACCAAATATCGTGTTTTGGCCACTTCAACTGTGGGTCAAATCTTAGCTGCCCAATCAAGACTAAATTTCGTGTCCGTTCATAAAGAGACCTGGTTTACATGGATGAAGAAAACACTCGATATCTCTCCAGCAGTTAGAACTGAATGGGTCGACCAAAGTTCGAATATCTTGATCAACAGAACTGACATCTTGCAAGAAATCTCTAACGGATTGGCAAAGACTTTGATTGATACAAATGAAAAAGTAAGATTGAGTACCGTTAAAGCACTAACCAACATTCCATACTCAATCATTCTTGATAAGTTGGAAAACACAAACATCTTGGTTGGAATCAGTCAATTAACAAGAGAGAAAACTCCAGAAATAAGAGAAGAAGCCATCAATATTTATGGTAAATTATTCAACGATGCTTATGATACCCTATATTCCAAGGAAACAGAACAAGAGTCATACAAGCTTTTGAAAGACTTCCCAAACCAATTGTTGAATCTTTACTACATCAACGATAAGAATATCAATGTGTTGGTTGATATTACCTTATTAGATAAGATTTTACCTCCACAATCTGATGCTTTGGCTAGAGTTGAAAGGCTAGCCACTGTTTTCTCTAGCTTAGATGAAAAGGCTAAAGCATCTTTCATTGCCTTCAACAAAAGACAACAACAATTGTCAAATGTTTTAGGTAAATTGATTGAGTTCGCTGATCAGGCAAATGGAAATGATAGCTCAGATAGTGAATTGAGTAACAAAGTCCAAAAGACAATTGATTGGCTATCTGTTACTCTTCCTGATGCTTATAACCCTAAGGAATCACTACAAAGATTCGTGAAAATCAATAACAGAAGATTATATTACTTGCTTAAACGAATTATATCATCTGATTCTGACTATGAAACTTTAAAGAACTCCACAAAAGAATTCTTTACTAGAATTCAAGATTCAAAAATCATCAACTCAGTCAAAAGTGAAGGTAACTTTTCAACCACAGATATATACAACACTTTCAAATTATTGGTTTACAGATCAAGTTTGACTATATTCAATCGTTCAAACATAGAATTTTTACTAAAATTGACTAATAATGATAAATTTGCTAAAACTTCCCAAGAACTAATTGATCACATATCTTCAATCACTCCATCAGCTTTCCAGAACCAGGTAAGTGATTTGATTGATATCATCAAACAATCCACACCAGGCGAAGGCTCTCAAGTCAACACTTTAAGAGCCATCTATCATATTCTAAGAAATCTAAAAACATTAGTAAACTCCAAAGATTATGAGTTTTTCAATAAAGTACTTGAATATGGAAAATCAGGTAATGCGGATGAAGCTAGATATGCAGTGAAGGTTCTTTCATTGAGTGCAAAAGGTGATGTTTTGGCTTTTCAATTATTTGAAAGTATATATCCATTTGATGTTAAATCTCCAAAACTTGCTACACATATCTCTTCTGTTGCACAATTGTTTTTGAGTCAGCCACAAGTTGCAGAAGATTCATGGGGTGAAATAACAGCAATTTTGATCAAGAATGTTTTATTAACAAACACTGTTGTTGGAAAAGATGATGATCCAGTTTGGATTGATGATGATGCATTGAATCAACCAGAGAACTATTTCTTATCTGCTAAAATCCGCACACTAAAAACATTCGTTAACAGGTTAAGATCTTTGGCTGATTCAGAGGATAATGTGGAAGATATCATTTCCAATGCTGAGCGGGTTCTCAAACTTTTAGTTCAATTGATTGGAAATGGTGGTGAGATTGTAAATTCAAAAACTGACAAACATCCTACTCCAAAACATTATCAAACAAGATTAAGACTCGAAGCTGGTCTTAACTTGTTGAAATTAGCAAAATACCCAAGATATAACAAATTAATCACACCTTCTATTATTGATAAAGTTGTCTTATTGGTGCAGGATGAAAACGAAAATGTTCGTTCCAGATTCATTCGTAAAGTCATAACATACTTGAAGAAAGAAGAGATTTCACTTAAATTCTTGCCACTGGTCTACTACACCGCCTATGAACCTAATGAAACATTGAAAAATGAGATTAAGACATGGATAAGATCATCATTTACCAGAAGACTAGACCAGCAAAAACAACTTGATATCATCTTTGAAAAGAGTTTGACTGGTTTGATCTACATTATCGCACATCATGATGAATTCATTGAATATATAAATGAGAACAGTGAAGAAGGTCTTTTGAAAGCATACACTTTTACTCTTGAGTTCATTTCATTCTTTTTGGAATCAATTGCTAACGAGAAAAACATTTCACTGATATATTACCTCTCAACAAGAGTCAAACAATATAGAGATGCGTCATTCACTGATGAAGAGTTCCAAAAGAAACCAGAATTAACAGAAAACATATATAAAGTTGCAGACTTGGCACAATTGGCAATCAAAGAATTCCAAGTGAGTAAAAACTGGACCATTCAAACATATCCAGGTAAGATTGATCTTTCATCTGAACTATTTAAATCCATGAAGAGTTCAAAAGAAGGACAGAGTGTTATTTCCAAGAGTTTCATCCCTGAAACAATTCTTGAGAGATTGACCAAGATTGTCCGTTCAAAGATCTCAACTATAAATCATATCAGAAAACCTCGTCAACGTCAACCAATCAAACCAACAAACCCACCAAGTGCAAAGAAAGCCAAAACTGAACCCACAGAAAAGAAGAAATACAGAAAAAGAACTATTGATTCAGATGATGATGAACACGATCATTCATTCAGTGGTGTGAAACCTTCATCAGATACCCCATTAAGAAAAAGTTCACGTTCTAAACGTATCAGTTATGCTCAACCTAGTGATGATCAGATTGAAGAAGATGATTTTGATGATGCAAGTGGTGCTGATAGTGATGAATTTGAATAAATCTTTTTAGGAAATATGTTTCGCTAATACATAACGTTTTTCAATAAACATGTGAAGTTTGACAGTACTGTAAACTAATAGTTGGAGAATATTAACAACGTATTATTAATCTATGTGCTATGTAAAAATTCCAACATCTTATCTTGTCCTTTCAGATTGATAAGTTTTTTAATATGACGAAGTTCATCAAGTTCAGCTTTTGTGATGTCAACGTTTTGAACTATCGTAGATGCGTTCAACTCCCTTGCTGCAACTTCAACCAAGCCTTTCAGATCAACATCCTTCAATTGAACCAGTGTTTGTACTGTTTCTTTCTCATCTTTATCATACTGTTCTGTTGATGATAACTGTGACAGTAACTCATTATTCTCTTGACATAAGCGGAGTATCTCTGATGATCTTTGGCGATTTTGTTCTCTTTCAGATTGGAGTTTACTCCAAAAGTCCAAAACAATACCCCTTTCTGGAACTCTAAATACTGTAAATGAGTCATCCCATAATCTTTGTTGATGCTTAGGTAAAGCTGCGGAAATGCCATTTGGTGTATCTTCATTGTTAAAGAACGGAGGTCTTGGAAGTTCAACAATTTCATCTTCGGACTCATCGTCCTCCAATTTGGAATCATCTTCGTCATCTTCTAATTTGATCTCGATATCACCATTATTTTTAAATCCATAAGTTTGATCAACATCCACTATATTTGGTTTTTTCAATCTTCTGCGTTTCTCTGGCAAGAGATCCCCAATATGGTTTGGACATTTCCATTTAGTTCCTAGTTGTTTCACAGCTGATAATGGTGGATCTAAACAGTCTAAATGCCATGAAGAAGGACAATATTCACAACTTATTATCAGTTTATCAGCATCACCATTGGTCTTATTAGAACTGATACCACTAGTACCACATTTAGAGCAAAGTAGAATATTACCATCTTTATCAAAATGTAAATCAGGATCAGTTTGTTGAAATGCATGAATTTTGGCAGGTTTATAGTCTTTGTAATCTGTATCTTCATATTCACCGAATTTACCAGTGACCACACCTTCGAATCGTTCTCTGATCTTCTTGGGTAATTGAAATTGAACAGGATTTCTATATTCAAGTTGATTCAATAACTTGCCAAAGAGACCTGTATTACGTGGTTTAGGTGCTCCTGATTTTTTACCTGCACATTCATTACAGTGCCATTCATCCTCAGGAAGGGAGTCTTCGGAGTAAGGAGGGTCACAACATGCAAAATGGAACGATTTAGGACAGGTTTCACAACATAGGAAGATACCTGGTTCACCACAAGCAGAACAAAAATCGTCGTTATCTTTCGTTACATCGTTGAAATCAAATGCATTTTCTCTCTTTTCGCCAGCCAATTGGATCGGGTTATCAAATCCGAACGCATTTTTACGACTTTTCTTTGGAGATGCATTCTTGATCTTTCTCTTGACATCATCTTGAGCTTTAGCTGATTTTGTCGTCGTCGTTGATGCAGGTGTATCAGCCTTCTTCTTTTTTGGGGTTGACGGTGTCGGCTGTTTCTTAGTCGGGGTTGGTTTTGTGGAAGTACTCACTGAGCCCCTTTTACTGACAGGTTTTATGACTTTAGTAGAACGAATTGAGCTTTGTTTCTGGACTTTTTCATTAATCTTGGTCTTCAAATTCGCTTTTCTCTCTTGCTCTTTCTTTTGTATAGTTTCGTCTGAATCTGTAGCTTTATTATTAGAATTCTGTGATTTATCTTTTTTGCGTGGCCAAAGACTCTCTTTTTTGATCTTATTACTTGGAGGAGCATCCAGAGGCAGACCTGTGACTGCTATTATAGGCTCTGAAGCTGAAGGTTCATTGAAAACCAGTTTACCATTGGTTACTGTAAGAACTTTTCTTGTAGGTTCTGGAGTGGCACTAGATGACTTATTATCATATCCGTTGTAATCGTTAAACTTCTTTTTCTTCAGCACCAACTTAGGTTCCTCTTCAAATGGCGTAATAATTTCCTGATGAGGTCTGTAGTCCACTTCAGGTTGTTGTGACAGTCTCTTAGACTTTCTCTTTCGGCTATTAGACTCAGATGAACTATCGACGCTAGGAGAACTCTTTCTTGATGACAACCGTGAATTACTAGATGATTTCACACTTGATGCAGGAGACGGAAGGGTCGTCTCGCCACTCTCAGCATCAGATATTCCTCTTTGAGACGATGGCATCTTCTTTTTCTTCTTCTTAGCAGCAGTTTGCCTTCTAAGGGAACTTGGATTGGATCCTATCTTTGCAGATTTATTCTTTAATTCTCAAGCAACGCACAAACACGGTCTAAACTCCCTTTAAAAATAACAGCACGGTGAATAAATCAGGGTAGAGCACGTGGAGACCAATACAGGGTAGCAACGGTTAATTATCAGTAGCAGCAGAAGCGATGGAAAGTGGAACAACACGCGGGAACTAATGGCTGTATTTTCTGTAATGGGAAGATGATGATTTTGATATGGGTTTTTTTTCGAATTCGCTGAAAATTACAAACCGCGTTACTTAAATTCATTTACAAAATGAAAGCATTATCAAGAAAATCAGACAAATCTACAAATAAAGTGCCTTTTATAAGCAATTGTGAGCAATTGAGCTGTGACAAAGTGGACATGGACTTCATTAAGATTATAAAAGATTAATACGGAAGTTTTTAGTTTTCTTTGGTGGCTTTCTTCTTTGGAGCTTTCAAAGATTTAGAGACCAATTCCTTCAATTCATCGCTCAAAGATTTGTCAGATTTGATCAATTCTTCGTCGAATTCAGTTGAAGTCAATTTAACTAAACCGTTCTTGGTGATAGCAACGGTAACGTAAACTTGAGCGATGAATTCACCTTCTTTTTCTTGGTAAACATCGTAAGCAACCATGGTACCGTGGTTAACGTTTTCTTTTAGACCGGTACGACCTTTGGTTGGGTCATCCAAGTTCTTGATGGAGAATGGGAATTGAGAAGCTTTTCTCTTGATTTCGTTCAAGACTAAGTGAGAAGATTTCAATTTCAATTGGTAGTTGTTACCAGTCAATTTGTAAATGGTAGTTCTCAAATCGGTTTGTTTAACTTTACCATCACCTGAAGAAACAAGGATATCTAAACCAAAGACTTGACCAACTTCGAATTCAAAAGTATCAACTTGGGATCTTTGAGATTCACTTGGATTTATGATGATTTCCTTTGGACCGGTCAAGACGTTACGTTCTTGGTTGTGAGATAACATACCTTCTAATGGAGAAACACCGTATTCTTTGGCGACTTGGTCAACAACTTTGGTGACATCCCAGTTTTTGTTACCTGGTTTGATGGTTCTTAAAGCAGCTTCAGAGGCTTTGAAAGCAGCAGTTAAAAGATCAGCTTTTTTACCGGTAACTGGAGCAGATTTAGAAGCACCAACAACAACGGTTTCAGCAACAATTGAAGCAAAACCATCAATTTGAGCACCTAAATGGATTTTGACAACATCACCGTTTTTCAAAGTTGGGTTAGAAGCTAATTCTTCTGGAGTAATTGGGGAGACGTAATCAGCAATGTTGTTAACGGCAATGGAGGTTGGGAAAGCAATACCTTTAGATTCAACTTTGTTTTTCTTGGAGTTGTAAATCTTGGAGACTTCTTCATCGATTAATTCATCACCTTCTTTGGCAATATCCCAAGCAGTGGCACCTTCAACAGCTAATGATTTAACGTGGGCTAAAACTTTTTGGGCAATAGTACCGGCAGTTCTGTATTTTTCAACAACATCGGAGTTGTTTAGAGAGTAATCTGGTTTAGCAGTGGTAGTTGTGGTTGTGGCAGACATATTGACTAGGATTGACACAGTTTTGTTGATAATTGGAGCAACTTGGTTGAAGTGAGATTTCCCAATTTTGCTTCTTTTGGACGCAGATTTAGTGAAATTTTTTCAATTGGTATGGCACTGGTTATGAAGCGATGGTCGACTCCTTGAAAAAAAATAGGGAAGGACATTGTGGTTATGAGCGATGTTTTAGAGCTCTTGTCTGTAGTTTAGAACAGTGGTTTATATAGAAGGATATTCGCTTGTTGAGGGATTGGTGAGTCTTTCAAGTATAATAACCATGTCATTTGTGTCTATACTAAGCATACTCGACCAGTTTGCACATAATTAATACAGAAATAAGGCAATTAGCCTCATATAAATAGTCCTAATTACAGTACTGAGTCATGATAAATGCAGCATCGAGAAAGTGCATCGAAAAAAAAAATAGATCTTTGATAAAGAATTGATTAGACAACGTCTCTGATAAGTTCCACTTATTCACAGTAAATAAGAATGTCTTCTTTGCAATCATCCAAGAGATTGTTCTCCTCAGCTGCTGCTTTGTCAAACAAGTACGCTAAATACGTTCCAACCTCCGGTGTCTACCCAAAAGGTTACAGTGTTGGTGCTGTCTCATCAGGTGTCAAGAAAGATGAACAATTGGATCTTTCACTAATTGTCTCTGAAGTTCCTGCTTCTGCCGCTGCTGTCTTCACTACCAACAAGTTCAAAGCTGCACCAGTTCAAGTTTCTACAAAGGTTTTAGAAAACACACAAACAGTTAATGCAATCGTTATCAACAGTGGATGTGCCAATGCAGTCACTGGTACTCAAGGTCTTAAAGATGCTAATGAAATCGTTGATACTGTTGATAAAGTTATAAACCCAAACACTGAAAAACAATCAACTCTTTGTATGTCTACTGGTGTTATTGGTCAACCTTTGAAAATGGATAAGATAATACCTGCCATTTCAAAATTATACAATGGTAACCTAGGTTCAGATCATGAACATTGGTTGACATGTGCCAAAGGTATCATGACAACTGATACTTTCCCTAAATTAGTTTCTAAACAAATTGAGATCAACAACCACAAATATACCATTGCTGGTTTATCCAAAGGTGCTGGTATGATTTGTCCAAACATGGCTACACTTTTAGGATTTTTCGTTACTGATGCACCAATTGCACCAGAAGCTTTGAAAAAGATCTTGACTCATGCAGTTGATCACTCATTCAACTGTATCAGTGTTGATGGTGATATGTCTACTAATGATACTATTGCTGCTTTAGCCAATGGTGCTGCTGGTGGTCCAGTCATCACTGAACAAACCACTGAATCATACAACACCATCCGTGATGAAATCACTTCATTCGCTCAAACATTATCACAATTAGTTGTTCGTGATGGTGAAGGTGCTACTAAATTCGTCACTGTCCATGTCAAAAATGCTTTGAGTTACGCTGATGCTAAAAAAGTCGCTAAAACCATTTCCAACTCTCCATTAGTCAAAACTGCTTTATATGGTAAAGATGCTAACTGGGGTAGAATCTTGTGTGCTATTGGATACTCAGATGTTGAAGTCAACACTACCAAGACCAACGTCTCTTTTGTTCCTACTGATGGCTCTGTCGAATTGAAATTGTTAGTTGATGGTGAACCACAAAACGTTGATGAAGTCAGAGCCTCTGAAATTCTAGAGTTTGAAGATTTGGAAGTCAGTGTCGATCTAGGAACTGGTGGTAACCAAGAAGCTTTCTTCTGGACCTGTGACTTATCCCACGAATACGTCACTATCAACGGTGATTACCGTAGTTGAACTAAACAACAGCATATAGATACGAATATATAACACATTACATCATTACAACACTACTAATTTGTATACTCTCTTTATTCTCTCTTTCTCTTTCTGTTTCTCTTTCTGTTTCTGCCATTGTTCTTTAAATCTTTGTGGAGTCAACTAACCGCGAACTCTGAAATTCGACTATCAAAAAATCAGCCGCTGGGCAAACAACAAAAAAAAAAAAATTATAAGCCAGAGCAAAAAACTGGTACATACAAATAAAAACACTGAAATTAAGATTGCCAGTTGCTGTGATTCAGTGGTTCGCCTCTCATATCAACTTCACATGAGTCAATTCAACCACAATAACAATCCCGAGTACGAGGATTACACGATCAGCCTGAAAAACGGCAAAAAGAAGGAAAGCACTAGCTCGAATTCTGATGGGGATGTGTCTCCATTGACATCAAGAAAAGTATCACTTGCTGAAATAAATCAGCAACTCAATGGTCCTCAAACACATCAATATGCTACACAACCTACCCTTCAGCCCATATACTCCGACGAATACTCCATGGATGCAGGAGATAGTAACCCACAAAGTCCTCGATCTACTACAAGCTTTCGTCAACAGCTAAGCGGCTCGAGAAAGCCATCAACATCCAATGCAGGAGTTTCCAGTCATTATAGAGGATTCCATCATGCAGGTACTGAAACTATTCCTCCATTCCAACAACCAATCAAACCAAAAGCAAAGAGATCGATCTTTGGGAAGTTCATCAAAACCATCAAAGATGATAAGAAAAGACACAACTCAAGTGGATCAGAAGCATCTAGTTCTTCAAGATCAGGTCCATCTTCAAGAATGCCTTCGTTTGGTGGTGTCTCACAACCTCTTGCATTATCACCTATAAAGCATAATGGATCTCAAGGCCATCCATCTACTGCGGATTCTCAATCAATGGGTCACTCACATAGTGTCAGTACTAATTTTAGCAGCTTACATGGATCTGATGGAAATTCAAACTCAGTGGTTGTCTTTGATATGAACGAACTAAATGATATGAGTGGTATTGTAACAGATGTACCACCTCATCAAAGAGAACCAAGCACCGTTTCAGATCCTTTGAAATCATTAACTTCACCAACAAGCACCAAAAAAGATAGATGGGCTGCTCCTGAAAGTTGGGATGTCAAGAATGATAAATCTAAAGCTTCCACTGATGGTTTGGCAGATGAGGAGGAGGACGATGATGATGAATATGTGGTGAAAAGAACTTATACAATCACACATATACCAGAACATCATGAGATGGGAAAGAAGTTATATCATATTAGAATCTTTGCAGAGGAAGATGATTTTACATCAACTTTGAAACGTCCTTTTAATGAAACTGTTGAAGAACTTATTAAATATCTGAAAGGAAGATACTCTTTGGTTGGTGATTATAAACTAAGTTTGAGAGTTGGTAAAGTCACCAAGAAGTTGGAACTGAACCAAAAACCTATTAAAACTCAAACAAATCTTTTACTGTTATCAGGTTTCCTTGAGAGTGATAGATTAGATGAAGTCGGTAGATCTGATCTAAGTCATCTTTTCAAATTCATTTTACATCGTGATGCCTTGAAACAACTAAGTCCATCAGAAGAAGAATACATCAGTAGAGATCTGGTTCATGTTAATTTAAAGAGTAAAGATCTTCAAAAAATTCCTGCTTTATGTTATTCTTCCAAAGTTCAAAGTTTGGATGTCTCTAATAATGGTGATATCTCATTACCCTTGGATTTCTTCCAAATGCCAGACTCTCAATTGAGTAGTTTGAGAATGGTTAATATTCGAACAAAAACATTCCCAGCTAACATCGTATATGCTAAAGAACTGGTTTCTTTAGATTTGGAAAGAAATTTCATTTCAAGTATTCCAGCTGATGTTTCCTTTTTGAAGAATTTATCCATCTTGACATTGAGCTGTAATAAATTGACCACTTTACCAAAACTACCAGCTAATTTGAAAATTTTAGATATCAGTTCAAATGAGTTTTCAGTATATCCAGAAACTGTTAATAAATTGAGTAATTTGTTGCAATTAGACTTATCATACAACAAATTGAAAGAATTGCCAAAGTCCATTAATGATTTGAAATCAATCAAAAAGATTAACATCTCATCAAACTATCTACAATACGTTGATATCAACCTAGGAAGTTTAAGAACATTAAACTTGAGACATAACGATATCACTGAAATACATCTCCATGATTCAAACATTGAGAACTTATACTTAACAAACAATTCCATCTCCAATATTGCTGATCCTTTGACTAGTTTGAAAACTCTTGAGATCCCAAGAAATCATATCACTCAATTGAACCTCTTGAGTCAAAACCTTGGTTCATTGAACTTATCAAAAGCTAAATTAACATCTTTACCAACTGTGATTTTATCATTAACCAAACTGGATAGATTGGAATTGAACAAAAATGCTATGCGTGAACTACCAGATATTTCTAATTTGACCAACTTGAAAGAATTATCCATTTATAGTAACAACTTGGAAAAACTACCAGATTTCTCAAATTTGAAAAAATTGAAACTTCTAGATGTTCACGACAATAATTTGAAGTCTATTCCTGATGTTTCATTTGTTGAAAGTGTCAATATCTCTTCTAATTTGGTTTCTAGTCTTTCACAAGCAGCACATGATAAAGTTATCACCTTGAGAGCTTCAGATAATCAACTTGATGATAGTTGTTTCGATATCATCAAGAAATTCAAAAATTTAAAACATTTATCATTGGCTTATAACAAATTATTTGATATTCCTGCAGGTACTTTAGGAAAGAATGTTAACTTGGATGAGTTATACCTTTCTGGTAACGATCTAAGTACCTTACCAGATGATTTTGATAACATCGCCAACTTGAAAACTTTAGCTTTGAATGGTAACAGATTTAGAACATTACCTGTTGATTTAAGTCGTTTGAAATCTTTAGAAGTTGTGGATGTTGGTTCAAATGATCTAAGATACAATACTTCAAACTCTTTATACGAATGGAACTGGAAATCCAATGAGAACTTGAGATATCTAAATTTCTCTGGTAATAAGAGACTTGAAATCACCGAGAATCTAAACTTACCAAAATTGAAACTGTTAGGTCTAATGGATCTTACTATCACAACTCAATCAGCTTTACCTGACGAAACTATTGATGTCAGAGTTCGTACAACACCAAGTGTTTTGGGTACAATGACATATGGTATCTCTGATAAGATCAGTAAGAGTATTGTTGCTAGAGATTTTGTGTTTGAGAAGATTGATGGTGGTATTTTGATTGGTTTGTTTGATGGTATGACTTCAGGTAAGATTTCTCATATCATTCGTGAAAACTTCCATAGAATCTTTGAAGAAAAATTGAAACAACATGATATCGTTACTGCTTTAAGAACATCATTCCTTGAATTAGATGGTGTTATAAGTCAAGCTAATTTGAACTCAGAGGATGGATTGACAGGATCCACAGCCACTGTTGTTTATGTTAAAGATAACAAGCTATATACAGCAAACATTGGTGATACCATGGCCATGTTAGCAAAACCTGATGGAAGTTTCAACTTTTTAACTGTCAATCATCAACCTTCTAATCCTGTTGAATTTGAAAGAATTAGAACAAGTGGAGGGTTTGTATCAAGTGATGATAAAGTTGATGGTGTTTCACAGGTTTCAAGAGCAGCAGGTTTCCAAGATTTATTACCTCATATACATACTGGTCCTGATATTTCAGAAGCTAACTTCCAAGATGAAGTGTTGGTCATTGGTACCAAGGAACTATTTGAATACTTGCCAATCAAAACTGTGGGTGATATCGTTAGAGAAAATGACAATCCAATGTTGACTGCAGAAAAACTTCGTGATTATGCTATATCTTATGGTTGTGCAACTAAAGTGTCTGCAATCGTCTTGACAAGAAAGAAAGCCAAGAAGAAGAGTATCCCATTAGCTAAACAACATGTTGAAGATTCTAACTTGAGAAGACTCAAACCTGAAATCCAACCACCTATCGGAGAACTAGCTATGGTATTCACCGATATTAAGAACTCTACCTCTCTATGGGAGAATCATCCATTAGCCATGAGATCTGCTATTAGAACCCATAATGATATTATGAGAAGACAACTTCATATTGTTGGTGGTTATGAAGTTAAAACTGAAGGTGATGCTTTCATGGTTTCTTTCCCAACTGTGACTTCTGCAATGATTTGGTGTTTCAACGTTCAACAACAACTATTACAAGAGGATTGGCCATCAGAAATCTTGCAAAGTGAAGAAGGTTGTACATTGAAGGATAGTACAGGAAACGTGATTTTCCAAGGTTTATCTGTTCGTATGGGTATTCATTGGGGTACACCAGTTTGTGAACCTGATATCATCACCAGAAGAATGGATTATTTCGGTCCAATGGTCAATAAGACCGCAAGAGTGTGTGCTGTTGCAGATGGTGGTCAGATCACATTAACTCTAGATTGTTTGAATGAATTCAAGAGAATCGAAAGTGCATTTGCTGCATACGAATCTAAAGCTCTCGATCTAGAAGCTGCGTTTGATGCTAGTGCTGAAGTGGCTGAGACTTACGCTTCTGAATTCAAAGTTTTGACTGAAATCCAATGGAGTTTCCAAGCGTTAGGAAAAGTTGCATTAAAAGGTTTGGAAACTGAAGAAGATATCACAATAATCTTCCCTAAACAATTGGCTACTAGATGGAAATTCCAAAGAACTGTTGATCTTGAGGCAGATGATGTTCATAGATTGAGAGATATCGCAATGAGACTGGATCGTATCAGTTCTATTGCGTTGGGATACACATCAAGACCAATCAAAGTCAAGCAAAATGATCATCTTGATAAGAGTCTACTGGAGATATTTGTTTCTAGAATTGAGTATATTGCTGCAATGCTGGCATTGCGTGATAAAACCGTTGGTCTGGCCAACGTGGATGTTGGTTTATTCGAGCTAGTGGATGAACTGGCTGTTTTGTTCCATCAAAATAAAATTGCTGACAGATGAAGAAACTCATATGTTCAGCAACAACTTGTTTGTATATTCTTCGTATACATGATGATTTTTTAGACTATTTTAGGCCTTGTTGTTTGTAGACTTTGATAATCGCGAACTTTTTAAAAGATAGTTCAACCTTCATTAAACATAACAAATAACTAATATACCACAGCGGATAGCTTCATTGGTGGAATTAGAAGGTTGCAAGTATCACATAGTGCCTCAGTTGGTGTCCTCTTCACAAAACATGTCAAATATCACACAATACTCTACTGTTTGCTTCGGCGGCTAATCGCATAGTGATATGGTTTAAATAGGACATGCTTCCCACCATTTTGTTCATGAGATAGGAAAGACTATGACTACAATCATAGTTATATCACACAATGTCTACTGCTCAATTGGTTAAGAATGCGGATACTCAAACTCAATCGGCTACTGCCATCTCGTCTGAACAGAGTCAAAAGTTGATTCAAACAATGCTTACAATGTCATTTGGTTGTGTCGCATTTCTTCGTGGTCTATTCCCTGATGAATACTTCGCTGATCAACGGTTTGTTCCTTCAAAATTTGAGCCTGGCTACAAACAAGATGAAGCACAGATTAATAAGGAGTCCATTCGTGTGAAGACGTTGCTCAGAGGAAGGTCATCTCAGGTTGATTTATTCTTGGACTGGCTTGAAAAAGGTGCTACAGATGCAATTAAGAAAGGATACTTACGGTCTCTAAGTTTAGGTTTATTCTTGGATAAAAACCACCCAGAGAATCTCCATGAGGTTTACACATTCTTCTTTGATTACCATGATAGTGATGTGAGCATTGATATCAACGATGACAAAGAGTCTATCACTTTACTCAGATCAAGAAAAGTCTTGCAACAGTTAATGAAGAGATTTATCATAATCACACAAAGTCTAGAGCCATTACCTGAAGAGAAGTATATGTCTATGAGAATCTTCTTTAACGAAGACTGTCCCGCTGAATACCAACCTCCTCTATTTGCAGATGCTTCCAATGGACCAAATGCAACGGTGAAATCTCAGGAAAATATTGAATCATATTCTGCTGGTAATTTCTCTACTGGACATCACGATATCCAGCTAAATATATTGGCTGCGCCATCTATTCTTTCTCCTGATGCAACTTACTCCAGAGAAATTGATCCATTTGCCATTCCAACAAAGAAACGGAAAAGAAGATTCAGATCAGCTACAACTCCACTTCCGCCAGAAACTCCTAACAATGACACGCCGAGTCAAACTACCAACATGTTACGGAGTTATATAGAGAGTTCAAAAGCTGAAATTGATCCGACTCAGGCTCTAAGTGCAATCAAATGCGAATGTGGTTCTGTTGCCAATCTACAAGATTGTCCAAATGTTGAGTGTGCTGTGTGTGGGATGTTTGTTCACTCGTTCTGTTATGGGATTGATAGACTTAAATCTAAGTCCAAGATCAATTGTTTCTCATGTCGTTCAAAGTCGTTGGCTGGTATCAAATTACACAATAATCTAGGTCTTCTCTTGAATACAAGAAAGATGTTCAGACTAATTAGTAAGTTTGGAATTCCATCGACTCTTTCTGAGTTACATCAATGGATGGGATTTGAAGATGGCTCAAATGTGAGCTCAACGACGGACTCCCTATCATACAGTATAATAAGTGGTTACATACTTTTAACAAATGAACCAATTGTGAAGAAGAATAATGAAAAGCTTAGATCAGGGTCCTTCAGTTGCTATATCGACCTTGAGGGAGTTCTTTCAACAGACTTCCAAACGGTTGAACCTGGAGAGTATGGATTGACTTTTGTACCTGGTATGAGAGGTACAGCTGACGTGCAGTACAGGGCAATAGCTAATAAATTTAGAAATCTACTATTCAAAGATACGATAGGAAAATGTTTGGCTATCGATGGTATCCTAGATCTAATTACAACACACGATACCGACTATTTTGAAAAAGAGGATATCATTGACTCCAGCTCAATCGGTGGTTCTCCCGCAAAGGTAGAAGAGCATTTCTCACAATTGAACCTACATAGCTCACAAATGTCTTCAGAGTTAAATATTGAGAGTTCTGTTAATGTCTCCAAGAAACGCAATAATCGAGCTATTTTGGAAGATATTGATTGTGATACAATTGATACGAGTCATGAATTCTACACTAGTCAGCCGGTGATTACAGAACCAAGATATAAGAAAAGAAAGGTTGGTGTATCAGCAGTTCTTTGATCTATCAAATTTGTGTATGTTCTTACTGTGAATAATTGAGTTTAATGTTGGCTAAATGTACAAATCTTACTACGTCTATGAGACAAGTTTGGCTCATGCCATACTCTAGCTATGTAGCGTACAATACATTTGATAAAATCAAAGAAAATAAGAATGCTAAAGATATTTATGTTTCTAAATCAACCCCGAAATCAGACAATGTCTCACCAAACTCATTTACCCATTGATTTCCGCTAATATTCGATCTCTGTCTCAAGCCACCTTCATCATGTTTTGAGGAAGTTGTACCAACATCAGAATCCACTATATCATCATGAAATCCATCAGGAGGCCAAGGTATACTGCTTAAATCATTTTCATCGCAGTCGATATATTCATCTTTTTTATATGTAACACCATCACCTAGTGGTTTACCCCATGGTAAGATCCAGGACCATGGATAACCCCAGGCATTGAGCAAGTTATTCAAAGGACCCAAGTCATATGGGAATAAAATATCATCACTATCAAAAGGCGAAGAAGCGGTCTCGTTATTCAAGAACTCATCATCTTCATCATCAAGACGCACTTTTCTATTGGCAGCAGCCCATGATGAGATACTCACAAGCTCCTTACCAGTAAATAGTTTATAATTGCGTTTGACTTTCTCCAGGAATCTCGGACTAGTCAGTTGTGACTCTAATCTTTCATGTTCCCAAGACTCTATTTGTGTCATTCCTTTAAATATAACGGTGTACAGCCATCTCAGTGTCATCAATCCAACAGTCACAAGAACCCCAAGACTTAAAGGCGTTAGTACTATCACGCTAACAAGTTCTGTGTATGAAATTAAATATATTGGTAGGTTTCTATCTTCCCAGAAGGCCCAACCTCTTTTAACTAATTTAACGAATGCATATCCGTTAGTATAGTCCACCCAAAGTAAGAATCTAAAGAAGTGAGGCATATTATCATGACCAACACAGTTCGCTATCCAAGGGCAATGATGATCCATACCCTTGATACATTTTCTGCACTGTTTGCAATGATGTGTTCTTTCTGGCTTGTAAGCTTTGCATTTTCTACACCATTTCCTCCACTGTTTCGAAGTAGGTTTGTAATCTTTAGGAGGACTTCCTGGGTTTTTGTAGATTGCGGTAATATATGAGATCCATAACATTGTTAGACAGAACTGGAACCATAGTTGTTCGTCATTGCTAAGGTACTTTCTGAAGATAAGTAGATGGCCACCATATCCAATGGAAGAGATCAAAGCGACAGGTATCTTTGAACTGTTAGTATATATAAACGTGTTTCTAGAGATAATATCAGTTCTCACTTACACCAACACCCAGATGAGGCGGTAGGTTCCACATTATTGTTTGATTGATCTAGCTGGAGTCACTTTAATAGTGTTGATATCGATCTGAGATGATGAGCCTAAATCAGATTTTTTGTTCTTTGTCTATAAATAAAAATCGATGATGTTCATTGTACAATAATTCGGAGTGAATCTAGTAAGCTCGTATGGTTCAAAGTGCAGTGGATTGTGCCCAGTACTACAGTAGTACCATTTGGAGATCAGATAAGCTTAAAGTAAGTGTAATGAAGGTATAATTCAACATAAGCTCCATACGTGTGTCTTTACCGATTCCTCCCCTTTCGGACTTTTATGTCCAACGCTTTTTTCGTTCAAAAAGAGCTTCTATGGCCAAGTTGGTAAGGCGCCACACTAGTAATGTGGCGATCATCAGTTCGACTCTGATTGGAAGCACTTTTTTTTTCTAAATCTTTTTTTTTGCATTGGCTATACTATAAATTGTTAGCACTTCTTATGTGTAGTTTCGTGCTTGGGCATTTGAAGGTTTGTATGAGTGAATGTACACATATCTGTTAGACTTGATTCTCGTAACGTAGATCACCAATTATATTTATATTTATAATTTGATGTACATCACATGAATTCTATTGTATTGAAAAATTTATAGATGTCGTCATGAAAAACCACACACATGATCTATAAAAATCAGGTAGTGGTCCTCAATCAATTAGGCAAAGATATTCATTTTAACTAGGAACAGTCATCGCTTGTCCACTGTTGCTCATACTGAAGTCAATGAAACTATAATCATACAGCATACTTTCACATAATGCATTCAAGCTCTACAACCTCAACGATAAGTCATGAGGACTTGAATATAACTATACCATCTTCATCACGAAACAACAATATATCTAAAAAGGGAAAGAGAACAAAAGACACCAATATCTATAACCATCTACCGACACCAGGCGGTAATGTCATTGACCATCCACTTTTGGCCTGGGACTGCACAGATGTTGAATTCGTTCCAATTGTAGACAAGATCAAGAAGTTACATATTTATGACTTTGATAATACAATTTTCAAGTCCCCTTGTCCTAATCCAAATCTATATTCTGATTCAACAATAGGTATACTGTCAGGTTCTGAACAGATGAATGGTGGTGGATGGTGGTCTAATCCGCTAACATTGAAGAACGTTGGTGAAGGATGGGATATTGAAAGTCGTCGTAAATGGGAAGGCTTTTGGAATGAAGATATTATAGAGCTGATCAAACATTCAAATGAAGATGATGAAGTATTGACAATTATTATGACTGGAAGAAAGAAAATATTCTTTACTGAACTAATTTCAGAACTGCTGGAAGCAAAAGGTATTCACTATGATGGTTTAATTCTAAAGCAAGGTGATTTCAAAGATACCTTGTCTTTCAAAACCCAAGTTATAACAGATTTGTTGAGTTACTACGATAAGATCACATCAGTCGCTATATATGATGATAGAAGAAGTCAATTGAATGGGTTCCAAACTTGTTTGAACGAGTATGCTGAGGCGGTAAGGGAAGATTTGACATATTCATTAATACCAGTTTTTACGAGCCCTAGTTATCTGGATCCAAAGGTTGAAAGACAGCTAGTTGAAGAATACGTTGATAGTCATAATAGACTGGTTGCAAATGGAAAATCTAGATCTGTTCAAGGAATTGTTTCTTTCAGAAAAAGCATTTTTGGATCAGCTTATATACTTAAGAACGACTCGAGAGCTCTCCTGATAGATTGGGTGATCAAAGCTTTCCCACATGTTTTCAACACTGCGATACTTTCTGGCGTCAGGTTTGAGGCTAAAAGCATTTCGATATCAAAGAACAAACTATCGAGAACTCAAGACAAATACTTAACATCTCTTGAAACTACATTTAAATGGAAGGTTAAAAGTTTTGGTTTCAAAAATGAGCTTTATGCAGTCCAAGTTGAACAGGTGGATGAATCGATTGACCTTCCAACTTTAGTTAAACCTGCTCTTGTACCTATTGCAAGTCATGGTAAGTCTCATGATGCACCAGCAGAAGACTTCAACATTATTGACGAATGGCTTCCTGTCAAAGAAGACATTATCATTGAGACGACATATGGGCATGTTGTTTCTTTTAAACTTGTGGCAGATGGTGCACCAAAGCGTGCAAACAGAAAGCGGAAAGCTCTGAACGCGCCTACATCTACGTTAGAATAAATCAATTGATGATACATATATGTTTATAAATAAAATAAACTAGTAGAAAAATGTAGGGATACACCGGCCAAACTAACACGTAGAGAAGTGAAAGAAGAAAGCACTAAGACTATCCAATCGCCAACCTCATTTGAAGAAGACAATAATTACTTCCATTTTTGCACAAGAACGGCACCACAAGGTAGTAGATAAAACAATACCAAGTGGGATTTGACAAAATGTGCAGAATCATGAGTAAAGCCCAGATAGACAGGAAACAAAAACAAAAATTAAGCTACTATAAACAGTGAGTATGTTATCTCTACAACATCAACAGACTGTCTGTAGAAGCACCTGTATCCGAGCTCAAAACACGACTTATTTAACAATGAATTGAAAAGATCTAGAAACTCTTGAAAGAAAAGCGAAATAAATTTAACCAAAATTTTTCCAAAGCTCATAGATTTGTGGTGTTCGGATGTTTAGCCCAAATATTAAAGAAAGAGATGGGTCGCGAAAGTTGGGTAGTAATAATAAACGTATTGTACGCGTCTTTTCCTTCAAACGAGGCCATTCGAACACAATTGTACACAATGGAAGCGAACAGTTTGGCCGTTGTATGGCACGATAACAATGAACCACTCTACAGTGTGGATTTCCAGCCCAACAAGAACCACAAAATAGCTGAAAGACTGGCGACTGGTGGTGGTGATAATAACGTTCGCGTAAGTATTTAATATGAGCATTACAGCACTTATCAATAAGATGGAATACTAATAATAATCGCATAAGATCTGGAAAATAGTGAAGGCTCCTGAAGGAAATGATGAAAATAAGGAAAGTTTACAGAAATACAATGTTGTTTATCTGTCTACGTTGGCAAGACATACACAGGCTGTCAATGCAGTGAGATTTGATCCAAAAGGTGAAATGTTAGCAACCGCTGGTGATGATGGTACCGTTCTATTGTGGACATTGAGCGATACAATTGTGAAAGAGTTTGGTCAAGAACTAGATGAAGATCAACAAGAGTCGTGGATACTGAAATATGCTTGTAAATCCAGTTCTTCAGAAATTTATGATCTGGCATGGTCTCCAGATTCAAAGTATATCATTACTGGTTCTACCGACAATATTTCTAGAATTTACGACACCAGCAACGGACAGCAGGTTCACCAGATATCAGAACACAACCATTATGTTCAGGGTGTTGCTTGGGATCCATTAGGAAAATATATTGCAACTCAATCTGCAGATCGTTCCGTTCACATATACGCTCTAAATAGCAATAACCAATCGGGCATTCAACCGACTGTTCACTACAAAGCATCGAGAGCAGAACTTCCAACGAGGTTCCAACAATCAGATGTTTCAGATGGTACTGCTGCCCAAACAGAAACAACGTCTATTGACACATCAATCCAAACCTCCCCACTCCTAGGTACTAAGAGTCCGTCTCCCTTACCAACATCAACAGATATATCGTCCTCAGCAGGAGCCCTTGATTTCAACACAATGAAAAGTTCTATGTTATATCATAGTGAGAACTTAGAGTCCTTCTTCAGAAGACTAACATTTTCTCCAGATGGCTCTCTCTTATTCACACCTTCAGGTATTTTCAAAGGAACAACCATAGATGATCCAAAAAGAGAAGGACTTACGAATACCGTTTACATTTATTCAAGACAAGGATTGAATAAACCTCCAATTGCACATCTTCCTGGCTTCAAAAAACCTGTTTTGGCCATTTCATTTTCTCCTATATTCTATGAGCTTGATCAATCGCTTGATACAAGAAAAATATTCGATTTACCATATAAGATGATCTATGCTGTTGCTACACAGGACTCAGTGTTCATCTTTGATACACAACATGAAGAAGCTCTTGGATCTGTTTCCAGTATTCATTATAGAATATTAACAGACTTAGCTTGGAATTCTGATGGTAATTCATTGATGGTTAGTTCAGCTGATGGATTCTGTACATATATTACATTTAAAGAAGGGCAGTTAGGTAAAAAGCTGAATGTTGATCATCAGACCTTATTACCAATCAGTGAGCTAGAAGATAAAGCCACAGAATCACCTTCCAAAACTAAAAGAGTGAATGCGAATACTGATGTCGTGAACATAATATCTAAAAAGAAGAAAAGTCCATCACATACAAGTCCAGTGTCAGATACACCAACGAAGCCCCAAAAAGAACCAACACATGAAGTGATAGATGTGTCTGATGAGAAACTAGAGGAAAACAAACAACCTTCGATAACTAACTTCAAATGGATTAATCAACCACAAGTGAAACAGAAGAAGAGAGTCTCGCCTACTTTAATTACAGATAATCAGCAGAAATGAAATAAAAGCACATCATTTAAACATTAACTAAACTTTCCAGCCATCTAATTTATATATGCGACACCCACTGTAATCCATCAGCTTTGTAGACCAGTTAAGTCTTGTTCGTTTCTCAACTGAGCCTCTAATCTTCTTCTAGCTTTCAAGATCATAGCGGCTCTTTTATCTTCTAGGGTCTTAGCCCTAACATCAGGCGAAGCTGACCATCCGGCATTAGCATTATCTTTTGGTAATTGATCCGCTTGTTTCTCATCAATACCAAATTTCTTCAGCAAGTTCTCTGGTTTAATCTTATCTTGCTTATTTCTAACATCTTGACCGTTGTTATCACCAGAAGTTCTATTTGGAGCATGGCCTGGTGGAAATGGTAAAGTTCCCTCGCTTAAGATTCTATCAACGGTATCTTGAACAGAACCAGTTCTCTCTAGATCGTATCTGATTTGTTCAGGGGATAAGTGTGGTGCAAGTGATTGAACGACTTCAATCATATCGGTTGTAACAGCACGTCCACGAGAACCTCTGTTGCCTTGCGCTCTTGAAGAAGCGCTTTGTGTAGATTGAGTTTGATTTGGTGAGTTGTCATTATTTTGGGAATCCATAAGATCTTCGTCTTCCGAGCTAATAAACCATCTCAAGAAAACAAACCCCGTGATTAAAATTACCACAAACGTGAGTGTTGAAGAGTCGACCATCGTCTTATTCTTTTGATAACTTCTAAAGATAACTTTCTTCAGTTAAATGTGATGTGAGTAGTCAATTTTACTAGTATTTGCGCGTTTGCCTTTGAAATTTACATAATTGACACTACACGAAAATTACCTGATTTGATGTTGGTTAGTTCAACTCTATTTCCCACAGCCTGAGAGGTTCATGTCGACAATAATACATTCAGACTGGGTGATATCGCTACGGATTTGACTTCTTAGAAGAAGTAGTGATCTGTTTATCAACATTCATTAGCTAAAATCTGGTGAGTTTTCCATTAATTATCTCTCAAAGTCATTTTAAAAGCCTTATCTTGGTTATTCACCTTGTATAGAAAATTTGTTATAGCATCACTTTCTTTGACGTATTTGGAAGTAAAATGTTTCTTAACCTCCCTTGCAAGCTCAGCTTTTGTAACACGATCTCTTGTTTTATAACTGTATGATTTCTTCCCTATTTCTGAACCAAGTAAATAACCTTCTTGTGTCAAGGATTTTTGAGTTGATATCACAGAAGGGCCATATAGATCTTTATATGCTCTTAACGCACTATCCGGTAGTGTTTCAAAATCTAATGGGTCACCTATCACTCTATCTTTAGGTCCGTTGGAGTGGATATGTTTTGCAAGAAACTCAGCTTGAGCTGCTTGTGAGGCTTGAGCTGCAGCATTTCTAGCTTTTGTTGAAGATCTTGAGTTTGTAGAGGTCAATCCTTGTTTGGATTCTGATTCTGAGTTAGATGGTCCATCATTGTGATGGTTTTGAGCTGCTCTTCCTGAACCTTTTGGTGGCATCTTGTTTTTCTGAGTAGGGGTTGTTTGGAATTCTGTGTATGTATATAAAATACACAATGGTTATAGAACATGCATTTTATCCATTTGTTAATTACTTTTCACGTGACTCGAAGTATTTGTTATGAGCACTTATATTTTATCGGTGCTTCGTAACCAGAAATAACCACTCAAATTTACCTAACTAGGGATGTAGATAGATCTCTACAAATAAATTATAAAATGATATTATAAGTTCATATAGTGTACATTTTATTTGTTTATATTCCAAACAATTGACTACCTCTTCAATTTAATATACTGGTAAAATTAAAATAAAAAATTAACTAACTGTACAAAGTTTCCTATTCCATTTGAGTATCACCATCTTTATCAACGACGTCAGATGTCTTCTCCGGTATCACACTGGTAGTATCGGCAGCATTAGTAGTGGCTTCTGGATCAGCAATTTCATCCGTTGTTGTATCGTTTCCTCTAATTTCGGTGTCCTCTTGTGGAATGGTAGAATCTGCATCAACTGCATCTTTCTCTAAAACAGATGCAATGGCAGGATTTATCTTTTTGACGACGGTGGCATCAGGAAGTGTTTCATCCGCTTTTTCAATTGTTTTATCTTGGTCTGCTTCTTCACTGTTTGCATCAGCAGCGTTTTCTTCACTATCCTTCTTTGATTTTAATAATTCTTTGAATTTTGCAGGATCTTCAATCAAAGCTTGGAATTTCTCATCAGCAGCTTTCAAGTTTGATTCAGCTTTTTCTTCATCCTCTTCTCCGAATGAAGTTATTAGTTTTGATTCAAGAGTCTTTTTGAACTTGGAAGCATTTATAGTTTTCACTTTTGGTACTTCATTGAAGACAGAAAGTCTAGTGAATTCATCATGAGATCCTGGAATAAAAGATAATTTGTAGCTATCCTTGGTTACGCTGATGGCCAATTTAGCATCTGCGATACCTTCAGATTCAGCTTCATCAAAGTCTTCAGCGGAATATGACTTAGCGAATGGCAATTTAACTTCACTAACATTAACACCTTCAGTTGGGTGGGCAATGATGTAAGATGTCAAGTAATAGTTCCATTTCTCTTCTTCTGTTTTGTGATCCTTCAAAGTTAAATCATCAACATCGATAAATTCGATGGAAGCATGACGTGCTGGTTCATTGAATTCAATTCTGAACATGTTTTCATCAGGGCTCATTTGTGATCTAACAGAATAACGGTAAACAATTTGTTCTTTAGCACTAGTTGTTGGAGCTTTTCTGTCTTTCTCAAACAAAACAATGATTTCAGAGGTACGAGCATCAGTAACGATTGAGTGTAAGTGTTTAACAAAAGCTTGTGTAACTTTATCCACGGTGTAAAGTTTATAAGCTCTGTTTCTGTATGCTTGACGTAATGATTCCTCAAACCATTGATGTTCAACATCACCGGCAATGACCTTTTCTGATAATTTGAGTAACTGTGTGTAAGCATCTTCTTCCTTGTTAAATTCTAATCCCAGATCAGCAAGTTGATTCGAAATTAAGTTCAAGTCTTTTGCGAATTCAACTTCGGTACGGCTTTGAATATCACGAGTGACATCCTCATTCAAGTTCTTCACTTCAAGTAATCTGTCGTATAGCACTCTCAAATGACGGAAGAAGATGTAAATATTGGTGTTACCAAACAAGTTGAAGATCTTTCTGTCACCGTTGCTAGCATCGCTAATTTGGCTATCATTAGCACCAGTCTCAATCCAAGATTCAATAGCAGCGGCTGATATTTCTTCTTCAGTGTCAACTTCTTCATCTTCACTTGGTTTTTCAGTGATATCAGGGGTAGAACCTTTAGTTGATGAATCCAAATCTTCGGTGCTTTCATCTCTTTGTTTATTGTTTCTGGATTTTTTCAAAACATCCTTCAATAGATCAGCTTCACGATGACGTTTACGAGATGGCTCGTTATCAGGTGAAGGTAAAGCACCATTAGTGGAAGAGCTGTTCTGTTCGCTTTCTTCTTGGTTTTCAGATTGAATATCCAATCTTTTGTTCACAGCTTCTTCCAAATCTTTTGAATCAATGGAAAAAAACAATGAGACAAAAGATTTCAAGAAGTCAAATAATCTTTCTTTGTCATTTGATGAATATGTAGTAGTTGAGTTCAAGAAAACGAAAGCCAATTTGATGATATCATATAAGACCTCATTATCATGGAAATCATAATTCAATTGCTCTTGAGGCTTTGGAGTTAATGGATGTAATCTTTTGTTGACTTGTTCTAACTTAATTGTACTAATTTCAGAAATCAATTGTTTTGAGGTTAAAAGTTTTTTATCAGCTTGTTTGAAAGTCAAACCAAGATGGTCTAAAGATTTAAAGAAAACTTTTTGTTCCATTTCTCTCCATACCTTGTTCCATTCACGATGTGCTCTTCTCCATTCTTCATCTTTTTGTTTTAGTCTTCTTAAAACAACTGGAACGGCAACAGCAGGGTTCTCATGCAAAGCATCAATGACTTCAAAACCTTTCTCTTTACCATAGATCTTACGGACAACCTTTTTGTAAATAGTTTGAGAGGTGTGTCCTAAACCGTTTGGTAATCTGAAATTGGCTTTTTCTTCAGCAGTCATATTGGCAATTCTGTTTGCAATGGTCTCTAAAGTTTGAATAGTTCTCAAGTTGGATTCCATGTAAAAGTCGTATTCATGTCTTTCCTCCTCAATTCTGAACAAAATTTCTTCGTATTGGTTCTTACGATGAGCAATGAAACCAGAATCTTCAGAAGCCCAAGTTGGATGACCAACCCATTCATCATTAAGAACTTCCCAGCACATATCATCTCTACCTGAACAAGGCATATAAGTTTCAGCCTTAGGTAGTTTTCTGTAACTTGGTCCATAAGGTTTACATAGCAACAAGTCAAGTTGATGTTTCTTGAATGTGATGTTTTCAATGTGATTTGGTTTATCTTCATATCCAACGAAACTCTTGAACCAATCGAATAAATCTGGGTGTGATCCAATAAATCCTTCGACTCTTTCAACCAAAACTGTTTTATCGATGATATCTTGGGTGAAAAGATTCAACATCTTCAAAAATTCGTTATAAGTTTGTTTGCTACCAATGGCTTTCTTGACTTTATCGAAAAATCCGATTTCTTCAGATAAAGAGGAAACTTTGATAGGAGGTTCAACAGGTTCTGGAATTCCCGGAACAAGAGTTGGAGTAGTTTCTTCAGTAGTTCTTCTTCTTGTACCAGAGATGGAAGTTCTCAAATTAGAGCTTTGTATATCTTTGTTTGTAAGCTTGGTAGGATCAAAGGCTCCCTCAGGTTTACCTTTGACGCCTAAAGCACCTGTTGGAGGAGCTGAGAAGTTTCCAACTGGAGGCAGTTGAGCTTGAGCACCTTGAGGGTAGTATTCATTAGATTGAGGAGCTTGAGGAGCTAATAAACCGCCCATTGTAGCACCAGAAGTATCTGGTAAGAACTGTTTGAAATCATCCAATAAATCAGGAGCATGTTGAAACAACAAAGTAACCTGGGAGTAAACTTCTGAGATAGGTTTTTGTTCTCTTTGGTAGGTTTGAAGGATTTCCAGGAAGTGTTTGTAAATATCTGGCTGATTAGCAAAACGGGTCTTGATCTTGTTCACGTAGTTAATAGCATTACTGAACTCGATTGGACCACCTTGTTTACGATCATTAATAGAGCCAATGATGCCACCTCTGTTAGCAGCAGCTTGCAAATCAGAGATTGAGGCTTGGTGTTGGCCTTGGGCAGGAACCTGTTGTGGTTGGCCAGGCTGTTGTTGAAATGGTGGTTGACCTTGTTGTTGGTGTAAATGTTGTTGATCAACATTGGCATAACCTTCATGCTGAGGTCCTCCAGCACCGATACTAGCATTTCCGAATGAGCCATGTTTCTGATCCTGGTTGAAGAATTTTCCTGAAGCATCATGTTGTCTCAAGTGATCTTGAGTTAATTGTTGGCCAGGAGCGAAATGAGTTGGGTTTGGTTGTAATCTCCAGCTATTCACAAACTGATCACCATTTCCAGCTTTTGGAGCAGGTTCAGCAATAGTGGTTGTTGTTCCTAGTGGCGTGGTAACCCTTATGGAGTTTGGATCGGATGGATCAACGGAGCATTCAATTCTGTAACCAGGAGGCAAAAAGGTGTTGAAACCTTGGATCAGAGATGGATGACCTCTAAACAGCGACGACACCCTTTCGATAACACCAGGTGTATCAATGGATTGACTCTTGAAATCCTTCATGATATCCAAAAAGTGGTTGTACACGTCAGGGCGGGTTTGAAATTGGTGCTTCACTTGGTCTAGATACGTAAGAGCATCCTTCACATTCAAAGGTCTGTAAAATGACATGTTCGCGCCTCCGTTTGTTGAATTACGTGGAGACTCGCTTTGTTTCTGTTGACCTGGGATCTGAGGAGGCAGTTGTCCTTGTTGTTGGGATGGTGGTGGTGCCTGCTGCTGTTGAGGTGGTTGGACCTGACCCTGTTGAGGTGGTTGTTGTGAGGCTTGTTGATGTTGCTGCTGTTGTTGTGAAGGTTGTTGCTGCTGTTGCTGTTGTTGATTCTGATTTTGACTTTGTAGCAGTGATTGATTCTCGTTGTAAGGTGGAGGCTATAAACGACAGTTAGTTAAAGTCCATGGATAGAAGGGGGTGAAAGTAGTACATACACCATTAACATTGTTCCCAAGAGGGTTCAACGCAAACTTGAGGGAAGAGTTACCCAAGCGACTTATAGAAGGTAGAGTATAGTAACCACCTATTTAATGTTGTTAGTAAATGTGTTCTTAACAGAGTTAAATTTTCCGAGCCATTTGCCTGAGCACTCGCTATCCAATGAGAGCTGTCCACACACATGCAACAACACACCGATCCATAAAACGGTTGAAATAACTTTAATGTAGTGTCACTGGACAAAGGACTATGCAGTGCTCATTTGGCTTTGATTAGTTTTCAAATACATACCAGACTCCATTGTTGAGTGGCTTGAAGGGATTGATGGTGGAGGTAACACAGGAGCACCTTGACGACTGTTGGGAAGGTTGTTAGTATAAGATACATCTTTGAGAGCATCAGATCTGGCAATGGAGCTAACTCCCATTACCATCTGTGAATCAGTGGTAATAACTCACGGTTGTAACCCTGGAATTCCAGGTCCCTTGTTTTCAGAGCTTTCATTAGCTTTATCGCCCCAAATATCAGACATCTTGTGTGTTCCTTTTCTTTGTTCTCAAATATATTCACACGAAGCCAGTAAGACAGTTCGCTAACTGATAATCAGTAGAGTAAGAAGCTCAAATGGCCAGAGTAGTTTTGAACTGAAGTTGAGATAAATTCAACAGAAAGTTAGACAATCTATGAGAAATAGAAGCAAAACTCAACTTTTGAGAGGAATCTGTAATAAAGAATAAGGACTGAACGAACAAAGACCGAGGATACTAAAGAGTATAATTAACTTTCAGAAACAATCTCCTCGAACTTCAAAGATTGATTTCTCCTTGAAACGAAATTGGTTGGGGACTTAAAGTTTGGGATTGTGCTTTGAACTAGTTTTGTTTTCGCTGTATTCGAATAAATCATCTCCTTGGCGGGTAACACCTCGGTCGCGTGTCAAAGTCAAAACAAATTAAGAAAAAAAAGACACTCACGTGCATTGAGTTACATACACACGTGACATTCACGTGATTCTGTATTATGTAAGATTATTATGTTTTTTCGAGAAAACATCACTGATTAATGGATTATTAGATATATCAGTAAACACACAACCTCTATTTCTTCGAGAACCCTCATAAACATATATAAATTATGAACGCCCCAGATCGTTTCGAGCTATTTATTCTACCTGATGGTGTACCAAAGTATGTTTGAAAGCTATTACACACCTTTTGTGTTTCAGGTGAATTACCTGAAATCTTAACAAGCATCAACGAATGTATACTAACAATTATCAACTTTCAGACTTAGTATCGAGCCAGATCCAAAAGTTGCTAATGCTGCTATCGTAACATTTGAAAAGGAAGATCATACTCTTGGTAACTTGCTGAGGGCACAACTTCTTAAAGATGACAGAGTTTTATTTGCCGCTTATAAAGTTGAACATCCATTATTCGCTAAATTTGTTATGAGAATTCAAACTGAAGAAGGTTATCCACCAAGAGAGGCTTTGAAAGTCGCCTGTTATGCTGCAATTAATCAACTTGTCACTGTTAAAAAGAAGTTTGAGGCTGAATGGCAACTAAAATCTCTTGCTCAAGAAAGTGGTACTTACCATTAAAAAAAAGAACTTTAAACTTTCTTTATGTTTTATCTTTCATCAATGTATACTAGTCAAGGCATCCTAGTTGAGCCTATAAAATGTCATTTCCAACTAGCGGGATAGATTTTGTGCAATAAATGGTTATTTTTAATCGAAATATAAAAAGTACTTTGTTTTAGAAAAATGCCTAATTCAAGGAAATCAATACAGTAAATCGAAATCATAATGTGATCTAATTATAGTATTATACATTAAAAATTAGTACATGTGAGCACATTCAGTGATCAACTTGGGGTATATGTTGTGAATTATATGCAAAGGAGGTACTCTCTCAATTATTAATTTTATCTCTCAATGCGTCTTTGATTAGTTCAATCTTCTCTCTTAAACCAATATCTTGGGTGATATTAGGGAAACGGCCTTCTCTCATAACAGCAGAAAGCAAACATGTCTCTGAGTTACGATCAGGAGAGATATATGTGATCACAGAACCTGTCTGTGAAATGCAAATTTTATGATGATCTTTGAAGTTGAATTGTATTGAGCCATTACTCATTTCAAACATAACATATAAATCATATCTTGTGTATCTTCTTAAAAATATCTCCTCGTGTTCAATCAAGGAATCATCTTGATCTGAGACCTTGCATAAATTGGTCTTCATGTATCTGGCAAAGAAATCAGCAATTTCAACCTGTCTTGCAAGTTCGTTAGGTATTTGACCGATTTTATATTCATATGCCAACCAACCCTCTGTTATATCATTGGTGATGAACCAAAATGTATCGTTATGGCACACACGTAACAGTGTTGTACCATCATTGAATAAAACACCCATATCATCACTAGATAACTGATAAGAGAATCCATGTTTGTTTGAATAGTCAACCCATTTACTGATAAGAATAGGTGTTCTCAGGTCATATTCCTGGAGGTTTGCTGAAGATTTCATTCTTGATTGACGTTCAGAGATCGAAATTCCATTTAAGGTATTCGTGCACTCTTGTCTTAGAATTGCATCTGACAGTCTTTGTGTCTCTTCTCTGGCTTTCTTAAATCCTGTTTCACCATCTAATCTTCTAGCCCTTCCAATATCAGCATTGGCATCTTCAAACTTTCTGGATCTCACAGATGGATCTGTTACTTCTCTATATTTGTTCTTGGTATTTCCTGGGGATAATGATTGAGGCAAGATGGCTTTGGATCTCTCAGACTCTAAGTCCATTCTTAAAATTTCGACTGGATTTTTATGAGATGAGTGAACTAATCCAGCAGCTCTTTTAGCGTTCATAAAGTTTATTTGGGATTGAACTCTATCCAAATCTGAATAGTCAGGTGTTGATAGCAATGTTTCAACAGTGATTCTTTCTGGAAATGGACCTTTGAAGAAGTCATACTCTAGAATCTCATCTAGTGTTGGTCTTTTCAATGGATTTGTAGTCAAAATGTCAGTGATTAATTGTTTAGCTTCTTTTGAGATTGGTTTATCTTCAGGGAAGCCAAAATCATTTGTTTTGATTCTTTCATAAATCAGAGAAACATCTTTAGATTGGAAAGGTGGTTTACCAATCAATAATGCATAGATCATGACACCAATCGACCAGATATCAACTTCGTATCTGTGACCAGTCTGTTTACCAGTTAAAACTTCTGGAGCAATATAGTTTGGTGTACCACAAATGGTATATTTTCTATCTGTGTCAGCTTGTAGAACAGCAGCCAAACCGAAATCACCAATCTTCAAGTTCATCTCAGGATCAAAGAAGATATTTCCAAGCTTCAAGTCTCTGTGAATGACTCTTCTTGTATGCATGTATCTAATACCACCTATTATTTGAGTCATGAAGTATCTCACTTCAGGTTCAGTTAAAACCTTTCTTTTCTTCAACAAGTCCATCAAAGATTGGTTTGGACAGATTTCTAGTAAGATGTAGACATTGATATCATCTTCAAAACAATCAACAAACTGCACAATATTTGGATGAGACATGCTTTTGTGGATCTTAATCTCAGATAGCAACTTGGTCTTAGTTTTGTCACTTTTGATAGATGCTTTAGCAACTGTTTTAGCAGCAAAAACCTTCCCGCTATCATCTCTGATTTGAAAGCATCTTGCAAATCCACCCTCACCTAAGAAACCACCTCTCTTGTAATCTTTACCTGTTCTAGTACGAATCAATGATGGAGGGGTCTTACACAAAGCAGATAGCTTTTCCTTCTTCTTCTTAGCCTTTTCTTTTGGCTGAACAGCTTCTTTCTCAGCGTCAACTGTCTCTAATCTCCTCGTTGATTTGAGAGGAGTGATATGTTGTGTAGCTCTAGCATTTAGCTCTCTTGCGCCGAGCGCTTGCAACGGTTGTCCTCTAACAGCAGCCATTCTTTGTAAAGACTGGGTATAGTATGTATATAATGGAGTGGAACAACACAGATACAACAAGTGATAACACACACAGTTTAGGATGAAGTCCGAGTGATGCCTGTTGACTGTTCTCTAAAAGTTGGTTTGGATCAATTGAATTTGGTTTTACACAAAAACAAGATGCAGTGCAAAAGCTCAAAAAAGAAATATGAAAACTTTATAGAGAATGTGTGACGAAAAACTCAAAGATCAAGTAGTTGTCAATGAGTGGGTATCGATGAGTATGAGAGAGGGTATTAAGGGTATTATGGGCTTCTCTTTAAGAGAAATACTCTGATAGTATGAAAGGTAGAGAGTGAGAGATAGAGGAGTCTTCAGACAGATCAAGATAGGATTCTTGGGTAGTTTTATTTGTTCAGCTGCTATATAACTGATTGTTTTCATTTCCTTGATCATTTGTCCGAATGCGGTAATTTGTAAACAAAAACCAAGCATTGGTTATGAAGCGATGGTGTAAAAGCGATGAATTTTCGACAAAAGTAGCGATTCGTCAACAAACAAACAGTTTCAGAACTTGCAGAAGTCCTTATACGGAATAATCACAATTATGTGCATAAGTGCTAAAAGCAGTTAAAGGAAAACATTCACCATTTAGTGTGTTCAGGCTTATCATCATTAAAGTGTCAACTCATTAATACGACAGTACAATGCGTTTTGCATAGAATAGGAAACATTTACGTCTATGCCACCATTCACCACTTTGTAGTACATATATTCATTATACGATCTATAGTTATATAACACAAGTAAGTGCTATTCCAGGATCACATACCAGGATCGTCTTTTCACTGTTAGCAGTTGCTGATCAGGTACAATAAAAGCTAACCTCAAGAGATCATGCAGATTTGAGCCCGAGAAAAAAACGGGTCACGTGAAACTCACGTGCATTATTTTCTCTACCACTTCGAACGATTGAGTTTTTTACACTTGGTGTCACAACAAAACAAAGGCATCAGAGCTCATCAGAACTTCAAGAAAACATCATTAACTGAATTTATTCCGTTGAATCATGAGTTCGGACTCTGAAGATGAAGTAGTTCTTTCAAAGAGAACAAAAAGTGAGTTTTTGTACTGATAAACGCGATCCTAAGTGATTTGAGACTCGCTCTATTTCTCTACTTAATTGAGCACGTATCACTAACGACAGTAATAGGAACCTTTAAGGAAGAAAGCGACGATGAAGATGTACCACTCTCAGAAATCTCGAGGACTACAAAGGATACTTCTGTTTCTGCTGGAACTGGTGAAGATTCAGATGATGATGTCGTTTTAAGTAAAGTTAAAAGAAAAGAATCAAAGAAACGTAAACAGGCTTCAACTTCTAAAACTCCTTCCAAAAAGCCAAAGAAAGAGGTTAAGAAAGAAACTGGTGCTAAAAGTATTCCAAAAGACTCTCCTAAACCTACATCCAAGGCGTCCTCCAAGAAAACCAATGGTGACACCAAGAAAGAAGAAACTCCTGATGTCGGAACCCAAGAAGATGAAGAAGAGGAAGATAATGGAGTTTATAAATGGTGGGAAGAGCAAAAAGATGATGATACAGTTGTTTGGGAAACTCTTGAACACAATGGTGTCATTTTCCCTCCAGAATATGAACCATTGCCTTCTCATGTTAAGCTGTACTACGATGGTAAACCTGTGGATCTACCTCCAGCTGCTGAAGAGGTTGCAGGTTTCTTTGGAGCATTAATCGAAACTGACCATGGTCAAAACCCAGTCTTTCAAAAGAATTTCTTCAATGATTTTTTGAAAGTTCTCGAAGAAAGTGGAGGTGCTAATGTTAAGATCACAGACTTTAATAAGTGTGATTTCACTAAAATGTTTCAATATTTTGAACTTCAAAAAGAAGAAAAGAAACAAATGACCAAAGCTCAGAAGAAACAAATCAAGGCTGAAAAAGATGCTTTTGAAGAACCTTATAAAACATGTTTATTAAACGGTAGAAAAGAACAAGTTGGTAACTTCAGAATTGAACCTCCAGGTCTGTTCAGAGGTCGTGGTCTACATCCAAAAACTGGTAAATTGAAAAGACGTGTCCAACCTGAAGATGTTATTTTGAACTTGGGTAAAGAAGCCAAGGTTCCTGAACCACCAGCAGGTCATCAATGGGGTGAGATCAAACATGATAACACTGTTTCTTGGTTAGCTATGTGGAGGGAAAATATCTCCAACTCTGTGAAATACGTCAGATTTGCTGCTAACTCTTCTTTGAAAGGTATGAGTGATTTCAAAAAGTTTGAAAAGGCTAGGGAATTAAAAAAATACATCTCTGCAATTAGAGCTGATTACAAAAGACTATTGAAAGATCCATTAATGCTTAATAGACAACTGGCCACTGCAACATACCTAATTGATGTGTTCGCCTTAAGAGCAGGTGGTGAAAAATCTGAAGATGAAGCTGATACAGTTGGTTGTTGTTCTTTAAGATATGAACATATTACATTGAGTCCTCCAAATACTGTGATATTTGATTTCTTGGGTAAAGATTCTATTAGATTCTACCAAGAGGTTCAAGTTGAAAAGCAAGTCTTCAAGAACTTGAAGATCTTCAAGAAAGAACCAAAGAGACCTGGTGATGATTTGTTCGATCGTATTGATCCTACAGTTCTAAATAAGCATCTACAAAAATACATGCCAGGCCTAACAGCTAAGGTCTTCCGTACCTATAATGCTTCAAAGACAATGCAAGATCAATTAGACTTGATTCCAAATGAAGGTACAGTTGCAGAAAAAATGGTGAAGTTTAATGCAGCTAATAGAACTGTTGCTATTTTATGTAACCATCAAAGGACTGTGACCAAAGGTCACGCAACTGCAATTCAAAAGATCAATGATAAAATCAAAGAAATGCAATGGCAAAAGATTAGACTAAAAAAGATGATGTTACAATTAGATAAAAACTTGAAAAAGAAAAAACCTGAATATTTCGAAGAACTTGATGACCTAAGTACTGAAGATATTCTATCAATTCATAAATTGATTATTGAAAGATCTCGTGAGAAGGCTCAGAAAAAGTTCATTAGAGATAATGAAAAAAGAGCTGAGAATAAAGAACCTCCACTACCTGAATCGAAGTTGAAAGAAGACTTGAAAGAAATCGACAAGTTGGAAGCCGAATATGCTAAAGAGCTTAAAACCGGTGTGCCACTACTCCCATCAACCGCTACTGTGGAGAAATTGGAAACTCAAGTTGAGAAATTGAACCAAAGAATTGAAAATACTACACTTCATATGAAAGATAAAGAGGATAATTCTCAAGTCGCTTTGAGTACATCCAAGATCAACTATATCGATCCAAGACTTTCAGTGATGTTTTCAAAGAAGTATAACGTTCCAATTGAAAAAGTGTTCACCAAAACATTAAGAGAAAAGTTCAACTGGGCTATTGAGTCTGCTGATGAACACTGGAAATTTTAATAAATCACATAGTAAATAAGATAGTATAACCTAATAAACGCGTTTCATCTGCATGTTTCATAATTTAGTCATATCTCTATACTACGTACTGCTCACTACTAATCACTACTAATCACTGCTGAGTACTAAGTAGTTCTTTTTTGGTCAATGAAGCCCTCGGTTAGATTACTGGTTTACTAATTTGTAAGGTAATTAGTTCGTATTGAGCATTAAGCCTGCAAAGCACGATCGCCTTGGTAGTTTCTACTGTGACGGACTGCAAAGTTAGTCTTTGTTCAGGCGTCCATCGGCAGCTCACTGTAGACTTTCGATGATCCCTGGACTCTTTGCCTTCTAAATTCAGGCTTTTGAAGCACGGTTCTGCCGATGAGTTCGTCCCTTTCAAGACAGGTCGCCCTTAATTTACAGAATTTAATTAAAAGACGCGTAGAATTTTGGCGCGCGTGTTTTTATTTTCTTTAGTTTGGCTGCAAGTTGCATGTTTACATAACAAAACAAATGTTCCTTTGGAAAGATTAAACAGATAGAAAAACTAAAGATGAAGCGAATATTTTAGAAACTTTGCTTTAGATTCTTTCTTTAAGTCCTTTCTTCACTCTTTCACTCACCAACTCTTATTCACTCTTTCACGCAAACAACCAGCAGTTCATCTATCTATTGAATAATCATTCACTATGCTGGTACTATACAAAAAGATATCTACTATATTTTTACTCCTCACATCTCTTCTGATAATGGCTGAAGCAGCAAGTTCTACAACAAGCTCGCCCTCCACGACAGCTACAGCTTCTAGCTCTCTTCCAGGTATAACTACTACCATCAAGAGCATGCCAAAGATTACTGGTACTGCAACTACAGAATCATATAGCATCACATTCACACCAATAGTTCCAGTTAATGCAAACTCCAATCCCTTCATTCATCTTGAAACTCTTCCATCAGGATTGGTTTTCATAGCTGTTGGTTCGGCACTTGCATTGTTACTATTGGCATTGATAATTACAAGAGTCATCATGTTTTGTCTGTCGTCTAAGAGAGCCAAGAACGCTCTTGAGGAGTCTGACTCAATTCAACAAGCTTTTGATTATGACCCAAGTCTTTTCAACTACAAGACCTATAACTCGCGTCCACCATCAGTTTACTCTTTAAACTCATCATCCACTCTAAACCTTTTAGGTTCAAATGCCTCATTGGATCAATTAGCCTCCAAAAATGCAGGTAGATCATATAGAAATGCTGTTTCAAGATCAAGAAACTCTTTGTTCATCTCACCAACAGAAATGCTTGCCATGCCGAAGATGAACGAACCATCTTTCTATGGTTATGATTCATGGCAAAACAGTCCAATAGATTCTCCACAAACACTATATAGTGGGTCTTCAAAGACTGATACTACTAAAGTTTCCAAGAAATCAAGACCACCAAGTGTGTTTATGGAGAAATTACTAGATGACGATGAATCTTCATCTTTTGATGATTCAAGTTATGATTCACAAGTACACGAGAAAGTGTAAATTATACTTGAGTTGTTACAATTATCTAGGGAGTTTGGGTTGCATCATGTTTAAATTTTATAGACTTGTGTTAAATGTGTATTATATCTAAAAAGACACTATGACCATCTAATAATGTAATGATCGACTTTCTGATATTCTGATAAATATAAATAAGTTAATAAATATGTTAATAAATAGGTCAATAAATAAAAATAAATAATAGTATATCTAGTACTAGCTGCATGAAGCTATAGCACATGAATAAATAAATAAATAAATAATATGAATCCAGTATGACTTCAATGATCTACTCAACGATCAACTTCACCAAACACCAAATCCATTGTACCAATAATGGCAACGGCATCAGGTAAGAAGTGACCTCTTGAGATATGATCAAAAGCACCTAGATGTGCGAAACCTGGAGCTCTGATCTTACATTTATATGGTCTTTCTGAACCATCACTGACTAGGTAAACACCCATTTCACCTTTTGGTGCTTCGATTGGAACATAAGCTTCACCTGCAGGAACTGCATAACCTTTAGTGAACAATAAGAAATGATGGATTAAAGCTTCCATATCTTCTTTCATCAAAGCTCTTGGTGGAGGGGAAATCTTATAATCTTCAACTTTGACTGGACCTGGAGGCATATCATTGCAACATTGTTCAATGATTCTTAGTGATTGTCTGAATTCAGCCATACGGACTAAGTAACGATCATAACAATCACCGTTTGTACCAGCAGGGACGTCAAAATCAACCAAGTCATATGCATCATAAGGTTGAGCTTTACGGATATCATATGGAATACCTGATCCTCTTAACATAACACCGGTACATCCATAGTTTTGAGCCTCTTCAGCTGTCAATTTACCAATACCAATGGTTCTTTGTTTCCAGATTCTATTATCAGTAAGCAATTCTTCAGTTTCATCGATACGATCACCAAATTGAGTAGCCCACATGTAGATATCATCTAATAATCCATGAGGTAGATCTTGTGAAACACCACCTGGTCTGAAATAAGCAGCGTGTAAACGAGCTCCAGAGACTGCTTCATAAAATTCCATTAATTTTTCACGTTCTTCGAAACCCCATAAAAATGGTGTTAAAGCACCAACATCCATAGCATGAGATAACACCGACATTAAATGGTTCAAGACCCTTGTAATCTCACCAAATAGTGTTCTGATATATCTGGCTCTCAATGGAACTTCGATATTCAATAACTTCTCAACGGCAAGACAGAAGGATAGTTCATTGGTCATCATAGAAACATAATCAAGACGATCAAAATAAGGAAGTGCTTGAAGGTAGGTCTTTGATTCGATTAATTTCTCGGTACCTCTGTGCAATAATCCAATATGAGGATCAGATCTTATGATTTCTTCACCTTTTAATTCAAGAATCAATCTTAACACACCATGAGCGGCAGGATGTTGAGGTCCGAAATTCACAGTGAAGTGTCTGATTTTAGCATCATCTGCTTCCTCGTACTCTCTAACCTTGTCAATTGAATCTTTTTCATCCTCGTCGAGTAGCTCATAATCTTCAACCAATTCGGTTCCTTTATATGTTCCTAATGGATTGTTGATGCTCTTTTTATCAATATTCCAAGTCTTCAGGTATGGCTTCTCAGGCTCAAAAGCTTCCCATTCGCTGTTATTTAGAAATCTCCTAGACAGATTGAATGGTACTTTAGCGCTCTGACGAAGAAGTCTGGCTCTTGTAGCGTTGGTTACAGCAGCTTTAAGCATTGTTATTGTAAGGGGCTATTTCAAAAACAGAAGTGGCAGAATATGCAGAATCCGAGTATATAAAACCAGCCAAGAATACGCAGCGATGAATGTGTTCCTCTGGGAAGTCTCTTCGGTGCAGTGCTGGTTGGTAGTGTAGAAATGCCTCAAACTACTTGAACGTTATTGGTCAGCTTTTGGTGCTTTGATATCGATATCATTTTGACGTTCCAAAGAAAAGAGAAAAAAGCTCGGTCTCCCCACAGAAAATAATTGTTAAGGGACACAGTTACAAAAATACAAAGAACTTCATCAAATAGAAAACACGACAAATGTCATTTCACAAGTTTGTGTTATAACTACATTGTAGTAGTACTAGTCGTAGTAGTATAATAACATTAAGAGTCCTAGTAGATATCTATAAAAAATTCTATCATTTGTAAAATTCCTCTATAACACTAACAGGTTTCTTGTAGGTTCCAATAGGCTCATACTCATTATCAAGAGCAAATGCCTCAGGTCCACCATACTTCAATGCCCTTTCAGTATCTGTCCAGATATTAGATGGTGAAATTGCAAGAACATTAACTATCAAGCCATACTTGTAGTCTGGAGTACCGATAGCTTCACCTGTTTCAGCATCTATTATAGCTATTAAGTCCGGAACAGAAACAATGGTCTTGTTATTAAGGATCGCTGCCAGATTCTCATTTTGGAATGGCACTTTCAACTGTTCTTTGTTGTCATCAAGCGATTCGATAGTAACCTCACCAAATATGTATCCTTTTTGAAGTTTTTTCTCGATGTTGATGATTTTCCCTTTGAAGATTACTTTGGCACTTGTTGGTTTTAATGACTCTATGATATGCTCAAGAACATTCCCAATATCTGCCTTTTGTCTTGCAACAGAAACAGCTTTACCTATTCTCCAAGCCAATGAGATACTATTTCTAATAACTAGTCGCTGGGCATCTTTGATTAAAGAGACCAATCCCACTAATGAACCTAACTCTGTTAATGCTGCTCTAACAATAGATTCAGCATGCTTATTTGATTTGGTTTTATTAACAATCACATCATTACCATTACCATCACTGAAAGCGCAAGGTGAATAGAATGATTCGTCTGAAAGAACAACTGGTGAAATTTGCCAGATAGTTGGGTATGCTCTTCCCATCAAGTCACCGTCTAAAACTTTTTTATTCAACTGGGCACCTAGTAACAGACCTTGGAATCCATTTCCTCCACCTATCTCCATTGAAACAACTGAGTCAATATCATTATCAAAATTTAGCATATTATAAGCTGTGGTGATCTCAGTTCCTTGTAATCTTTCATTGGCCACCGTAGGAGCACCAACAAACCCAGCAGAGATAGAAGCATAGTTATCTTGATGATCAACATCGACAACCTTCATAATACCACCTTGCTTGAGGACATGTTTTGCAATTAAATATTGTGGGTAAGGGTCACCACCCCCACCACATCCTAGGATATACGTTCCAATTCTCAAGAAGTCTAAATCTATAGAGCTCATTATCCACTCTTTACTCTCGTTCACTTGTGGTCTATATGTTTCGAAATCTATTTCCTCTTCAAGACTGATATCTTTGGAAATATTCTTGATAAATCCCTCAGGGACAACCTCTTCATTATCAACGTTTGAAATCTGCTCTTGTGAGAATTGCTTCAACTTTGAGTAATCAACATCTGCAATAACCTTAACATCAAACTTGTTCAACGAGGTATAAGGAACATCTTCAGTCACAACATCCACCACAGTTATAGTTGAAGCTAGGGCACCAACCTCAATTGCCTTCTCTGTGGCTTCTTTGGTTAAATTTTCAATAATCAGTACTTTTTCACTAGAGTTTCCAAAAGCTTGTGCAGATGCACTGATCTTACCGATGGCTGCACCTATCGCATTAGCAACTTGGTAGTATTTAGGTCTCCAGACCTCTGATGCACCATCAATAACGTCTGGAAGAATGAATGAACCTCCACCAACCAACAAAACAGGTAAATCTTCTGGCGATGTTTTGATTCTATCAATAGCTCTTGCAATTAGTCTTGCGATCTCCTTAGAATAACCTGAGTTCAACTCTGATGAAACTTTCCCTTTTATTCTATTTTTATCACCAATGGCATGAATGATGTTATCTCCTTCGTTGTCATTATTACTCAACTCATTGAATATAGCGATGTCTGTTGCAGTCATAGTATCACCACCACTAACAATGGATCTTGCAAAATCATTACCGATTGAATCCGGCCCAATTGCCACTTTATCATCCTTGATTCTGATGATTGATCCACCTCCAAGACCTATACTCTCAACTTGTGGCATCGATAACCTAGTCTTAACACCACCAATTAAAGAGAATGAGGATGTCTTTCTTGGATATCCATTTGGCAACAACATACCAATATCTGTTGTGGTACCACCAACATCGACAACTATAACGTTTTGCCCATCGAATCTATTTAGTAAGAACGAGGCACCTCTCATTGAGTTTGTAGTACCTGAGGAGAATGTCTTGATTGGGATTTTGAGAGCCTCGTCAACTGTCAATACAGTACCATCGTTCTGTGTAAGTAGAATTGGTGCACTTATTCCAAAATCCTTTACCGCTTTTGCAAAAGTTTTGATAGTTTTATTTGCAAACTTCTTAACAGATGCATTCAAAATAGTCAAGTTCTCTCTTTCTAATAAGCCTATACCTCCCAGTTCACTTGAAAGAACGATCACAGTATCAGGTAACTCACGCTCCAGGATCTCAAGTACTTTTAATTCTTGGTCTTTGAACACAGGTGAAAAAACACCAGTGACTGCAACGGCTTTGATTCCTAAAGCTTTGATCTCTTTAGCATGTTTGATAACTTCGGCTTCATCTATTTCGTTTAGGATGTCTCCATCAACATTATACCCACCATTTAAAAAGCCAACGTATCCATTAAGAACCGAAGCTAGATCATGCGGGAAATCTGTAAAAGGTGGTGCATTACGTGAATATTGACTGCACAACCGAAGAACAGCAACTCTCACTAAACGTCCTTGATCTCTCTCTACCACGGCATTGATGAAGTGAGTAGTACCAATTGTCACAGAAAGGACATCTTTCTTGAACTGTACGTTGTTATCTTTGAAAAGTTCGGTAAGTGAAGACTCAATACCTTCAGATACTTGATGGGTTGTTAGTTGTTTGTTCCAGGCAATTATGGCGTCTTCATTTGATGTGCTATTTGGATTCAGCAGTACAGCATCAGTGTTGGTTCCACCAACATCTATACCAACCAGGTAACCAGACATCTTTGTTTCTTTCACTTTAGTATCTCAAGCAAATAAGATCAAATCACTTTTCAAGGTTGATAACAGAGTTTATCTATTAACTCTAAATTCTCTATAAAAAAGCAATTAGTCCGCTTCTTCTCGTCAGAAGTTACAAGTAAGCAGTCAGGAAGTATGCGGTGAGCACGAAAGCAGTGCTTAATATCAAGCGATACGTATGTATATGGATGTATAGTAAGTATTATCTATTGTTTATATTGATTTGTTTGTAGGCTTTAGAGAGTCGCGAATCTTGTAAGTGAACGGTAATTTCCTAACTGGGGCTTGTCCGACTTAGCGGACAATTCATGGAGAAGTGCCACTTAACAAGGCCTTAAAAGGCCATAACACAGCATAAAGTCTAAATGGCTCAAACAGGGCTTGCTATTTGATCTCTGGATCCCGTACCGTAGGAGTTCATGGATCCCGAGAGCTGGTGAGCAATTTATAGAAGACATGGGACTTTAAAGTTCACTGATACAATAAAGGAAACGGATATAGTTCCAACTTTTGATCTTCGCTTATGCCTTATATGCATCTCGATTCAGGTTCATTGCACTCTTTCCCCATCGTGTTCAATCGTATATGTGCTTGTCCTACATCTCTGGATGGATTCTTGGGGCATTAAACATGTAGTCACGTACCTCTATAGGCATCAATTACCTTGACCCGGAAATGTGGACAATGTGACGTTATGGTTCTTGATTCTTGGTTGACTCCTAATTTAGTTTGATAATTCTAACACTATATCATGGTTTGGACCTTCTGTTTCGAGAACACATAGATCCTGTGCAGAATTGGCTAAAATTCAACTGTTAATACCAGCTTCTAACGCATCTAGTATCTCACGGTTGAGTACTGGACCAATTGAGGCTCTTGTGATAGAAGTAGAAATCTGCAAGTTTTTGCAGGCTAATGCCATAAATACCAATTCTTAGAGGTCAAAAAAGTCTTTCTTTATCCATCCTCACTGTTGGAACGGAACTTCTCGAGCAAATAAGGTACAGATCCCATAGTTTACAATATACAGTACACAGTAAACGCTGAGTAATATACCGGGCTGTGATGCCTTCCCCTTTTCATGACCCATGTTATTGTCATATCCGGTCAAATATTATTAAATCTTGCAAAGCAAGCTACTAACGACTGATGTGCCTTATCACAAGTTACCGGCATCAGCCTGTTAGTTGAGTACAATTATGTATAGTTAGAATTCCACTACTATAGTCACTACTAACAATACTGAAAGATGAAAGTCAGAAGTACACCAGCCACCAGTCCATATTTCAATTCATAAGCCGTGCTACAGGTAAAATACATCGTTAATGCTTGTTTCTTTCACTCTCTTTCTATTCTTACATATTAACGGTCTTTCGGAGACGCACTTAGGTACGTACATTGTACAGCTTCGAATGAATTCGGTTTCCTTTTGCAGGAAAAGTTAAAAAGCCCTGTGATTCAGGCAGGTGTACATACATTGAACGGTAACTTTTTTCACTATCTGCCATCCATCTGTTCAACAGGAACAATACATAAGAGATCCGATTCCTCTCTCGAGTGATCCAGGAACAAATTCAGAACACAAAATATAAACAAATCACTCAAATGGTTCTCCTTTACACACCGATCAACCCCTCTGTGAGTTGATGGGGTATACCTTTCCAGTCTTTACATATGGGGTAGCAACCTAGGTAAAGCTCCACTAGAAAGTAACCCTATAATTTTGAGTATAATTATCCGTTTATTACCAGCTTTCCATGAATTGAAAGCCTGGGTTTATATCTATACTCACTAATAAAATACAATTATTGAAACATAACTAAATTAACATCCAAGTCCATATCTTTTGGTTCCTTACTTTTTTTGTCACTCGATTATTATTCACCATCTTCATCTTTATCACAACATCCATATTGTTGTTCATTTAAATCACTCTATAACCTGAAAATTCGGAGTAATACATATTACTCAATTCATCAATACCCTGTTGACCGATATCATTCCAGAAAGCATCAATATCAGGGAAGTTCAACTCAAATGGAGTTCCATGTCTCGTTGGTCCTGTGTGTTCGTTAACATCACCATTCTGACCATTACCATCGTTGTTATCTTGGATGGTATTGTTAGTGGATTCTCCATTATTACCAGAACTGCTGTTCTGGAGAGATTCAGTGTTTCTATTTTCATCAATTCCATTCGATACAGTCTGCAAGTTGACTACTGGGACTTTATCATTCTCAGTTGGTGGGTTGGCAGCTCTTGTTGGAAGTATAGAATCTCTTAATCTATCCTGGAAATTACCTGCAGCGCTATGGTTTTCATTAATCTTTGGGTAGGTGGCAAACTTACTGTTATCAATCTCGTCAAGTTTTCCAATTGATTCCTTCAATAGCTCGTCACTAACCAAAGTTCCAAGTTGGTTATCATGATGATCAATTGCTTGTTTTTGAAGTAGCTGTTCTTGCTGCTCTTGTTCTTGTTCTTGTTCAGTTGGTGTTCTAGTATCAATGATGAAAGAAACAGTACATTTGTTCAAATAATTCTCTGTCATATCTTTACCACCAAACACATTAGAGACAATGTCCTTCTGATCTTTTTCCAATTCAAGCAAATTCTTGTTCAAGATCTTCTTCAAATCGTTCAACACTTTGAAACTTTCTTTCAAAACTTCTGGCTTCAATATGAAACAATCTCTTCCCAAGATTTCAAAATCATTCAACATAAGTTCAACATCAGCATATAAAGCAGCTCTATCAGCTAAAGAAGTCTTGTGATTAAGCAGTAATAACATTGATTGAATAATGGACCCAGTGAAGGATTGATGAATTTGTGATAAGAACAATGGGTTTTTCAGATCATAGATCTTTCTCAACTTTTTGTAAACAAGGAATAAGTTTCTTGCTGAAGACATTGCAACTTCCCAAGCAATTGGAACATCATCTGATAAATAATTTTGATAGACTCTGAATCGATGGATACAGATACATGTATGCAACATATGGTGTTGGAAGTGGATTCGAACATCACTGACATAAGGAATATTTCCATCTTCGTCCAATTGGAAGAACCAACTTTTTGAAGTTTCACACAATTCAATATCAATCTCAAGCAAACCTTTCAAAATCTTATTGTTTATCTGGTTGAGTCTTGGTATATCTTTTTTCAGTGGGTGATGTTCTTCTTCAAAACATCCATTAAGAATTCTCATCATATGTGCCCTATAGATATTGAATGAATTATCTGTTGGTACATCACTCGATCTTAATTTGATCGAAGCTGGTGTTATATCATCATCGTTACAATTGGAAGGATATGGAACTGTTGAATGGTATGACTTGATTGATGGTTTAACACCCAATGACAAAGCTCTGAAAGTGTCACAACCACAAATATCCCACCATAATCTTCTTTTCATTTCAAGTTCTAAGAGATTTGGATTTTCAAAGTCGTCTTTATCCAACCCCATTGCATATGCGTCTGTGATTGCCTTCTCCAAAATCTCATTCAACTGTTCAGCTCTTTTAGTGGCATAGAAATATAATTGACATAATGAAAAACATTGCAAAGTTCTCAAGTTAAATTCTTTCTCTGATTTCCTCAATGAGTTTGAGATTTTGTCACATTTCCTACTAGCTTCAAACCAAATGTTATGAGATCTTTCAATTTCTTTTGAATCGATGTTGATCAAACCTTTCGGTAGGTGAATTGCAGCAAGACATAGCACCATGAATAAAACAGCTAACCAACCAATATCAACCACATCAGGATCCTCCCAAAAATCTTCAAGTTCTTTTCTAAAAGAAGGATGATGTAAAGGATGATAAATATAATCAATATTTTGCAAATAGAAATCCACCAAAAGCTTAGTCTGGATTTTTGATGGAAGCAATTTGATATACTGTGATTTATAATTATTTTTGCTGGAAGTACTCTTTGCTTTGGAAGTATTACTGTGCTTGATCTGTTTCTCCATTTTACTTATTTCACCTTTCTGATGCAGGTTCTCCACTTTCAAGTTTTGAATGGTTTGAAATTGTTCATCAAGTTGTTTCTTCAATCTTGAGTACTCATTCTGGTCAACATAAAGAGTATTTGGTGAAGGTGGTGGTAGATGAGTTTGTAAATGTGATGTTAGGCCTTGATTGAATATTGGTACTGAATGTTGTGAATCAAGCGATTGACTTCTATAAGGATACTGAACTGGGACCTGTTGGCCTTGTGATACTGTTTGAAGCTGTTGTTGAGGAAACATTGAGCCAGAAGATATCTGCGGCGGCTGTTGTTGTTGTAGTGGAGATTGGCCCTGTTGTATAGGAATAGGTTGGTGTTGTATGGGAAGTTGTTGATGCTGCTCTATTGGCAATTGTTGTGTTTGTTGATGAAAGTTCTGATGGGGTTGTTGCTGGAGCTGCTGAAGTTGTTGAAGTTGATGTTGTTGTTGTTGTTGCTGCTGCTGCAATTGGTGTTGTTGTTGTTGTTGTTGATGGTGGTGGTGTTGTTGTTGTGAGGGCGGTTGTTGTTGTTGTTGATACAAAGCTTGAGGTGGAGGTGGTAGGTGCTTGCTCTGGTGGTCCTGGTGTGAACGGTGTACATTGTTTTGATGGTCTATGCTTTCATCTCTTCTGTTATTTAATGGGGATAGGTTTGACTGTTCTCTACTTTCCATGAGGCCATGGGAACCATTAGATAAAGGCGAGTTAGCAGACAACCTCTGTTTCTTAGCAGGCGAACCTGAAGACGACGACGCGCTGCTATCTAAAGAACCTTTTGATCTGTTTCTTGATTTCTGAGCCGATATCACTGGTGGAGAGTTATTACTTTGTATTCTTCCAAACTTTGTATTCGCAGCGATTAATTCTTGTATATCAGATAAAGGTGTAGCGGGGTTTGCCAAACACTCATCGACTCTTGTCTTTCTTCCCTTTTGGCATGTTCCACAAGGAATCTGTAGATCACACTTTCTCTTCAATCGACGACATGGGCCACAAGCATGACTTTTCTTCCCACCAGTTTTTGGAGCTGGTATGGAAGCTGGAGTCGATGCTGCAACTTTCGGGTTTGATGACATTGAAGTTGTAATCTGCGGGTGGTATGATGTACAGGTATGTTCTGGTGGTTGTTGTGAGCTCTCTGTTGATGTGTCGGTAGACTGTTCCAAGTGTTAAGGGTTGAATATTGGTTGTGGGATTGAACTGTTTTGATTAAACCTCGAGTTTTTTTTATTTTTCTAGTACTTTAACTATCCGTTCTCTAATTTCTAAATTCTGTAATTGTTACTTTTTTGATGGCTTTTTGATGGCTGATCGCAAGTCGAAACTAAACAAAAGAAATTCTGAATTCTGTGTTTGGTTTGTGGTTTTTTTTTTATTAGTGTGTTTTTATGGTTTTAGTGTAAATGCAAGGTGTGGCCACTCTCCAATGTTCTTTCACTGTCTAGAAGTATGATCTAAAAAATGGCCTCTTCCTCAAGGACTCAATGCCTATGTTTAGATATAAGCACTATTTTTTTTTTTTTCAATGATTCCAGTCTCGAGGCGTAAATTTTACTATGCGATTTGTATTATGGGGTACGCGATCAGTCAAACTCAAACGACTAAGACGTACAAGTGGCTTAGGTAGTACTAACTACATACTGCTCTATTATGAACGTGGCATTTATGAGACATCACTATACAGCTCCCAGCATGTTGGTATAATAGTTTGGACTTTGGTCCCAACTTCCAAGCCAAAGCAGGACTCATGACTAGATTAATCCGCCGACTATGTGCAGCCGTCTCCCGACCGACAGCCACTTAATTGGGAATTGGGAATTGGTCTATACTGTCAACATTCTGAGATTTGGTGACAACTGAAAATGACAATTGTAAACAACAACCGGCAGCCGGCAACCGAAAGGTTACCGAAGCCCTGGTGGCTAGTAAGAGTGAGAGTGATAGCGGGGATAGGGGAATCAATAGATTCGAGTGTCTTTGATGAATTGTGTGGTTATATGATGGAATAGTAGCACAAGCAGACGAAGACCGTAAATATTGAGGATACGGCGATTTGATGATAGGTGCATAGTAAAAGAACAAAGGTGGAATGCTTCGTATGTGCTGTAGAACTTATAGCTTGTGACCTCTGATTTGTGACTTGTAAATTATGTGTGTGTGTGTCTTCTGACTGGTGTCATATTCATGTATGTAACTGTGAACCTTAACTCACTGATGCAACAATGAAATGTAATGCTGCCTACTGCTAGGCAATAGGTGTTGAATGTTGATTCCCGGAAGGGGGGAAAATCAAATGCTAATCTCGATATGTGAAATATTAATCACATCGAGTGAAATTGGATGCAATGAAGGTAATGAATGTAATGAATGCCTGAACAACCGGTATGCATTGTACATCATACAGTAGAGTGGCCTCATTACAAGTAAACTTTTTTCAATTCAGCTTCCAATTCATTGGTAGGATATTGTTGAGGTGGGTTTGGGATCTCTGCTCTCCATACTTCCTTTTGGTTCTTGTAAACAACAAAAGTAGGCCACCAGACAACATTAATTGACTTTTGGACTTTAGCACCTTCGTCTAATAGACCATTGATCTTGAAAAATTTAGCATTTGGGTACTTGGCAGCTAAATTAGCGTATAAAGGAGCAACAACCTTGCCGATATGTTAGTAAATCTGTATGGCTAGTTGCTCGGCCTGCCGTTAGACTCGTAGAGAGTATAGAGTGGCTGATCACTTCAACTGTTACTTTTTAGATCTCAATCCCCGTTGATGTTTCTGATTGCGGTTTTATACAATAATGTATGAATCCCGCAAATACATCATCATCACCGCACTTTTTACACAAAGGCACTTGAATGAAAAGGATAACACCAACGGTTCATTCTAAAAGACTCAGTTAGAAGCTGGAGAGTTCACAAAAACACTTACAGTACATGGAGGGCATCTGGTTGAGTAGAAATCTAAAACAACAAGTTCGTTTCCTTCTATCACATCTTTGAATTGCTCCAAGTTTTCAATTTCTTGAACAAGGTTTTCATTTTCTGATAAGACGGTCATGGTTTGTGGTTATTGAGTTCTATAATACAGTGAAGCAATGAATGGCACAACTCTCGAGTATCTGGTCCCTGATAATAGGATATATGAATAACTTTTCTGATGCTTTTAGAGATGAGAAACGATGAAGGGATTTTGTTACTTTAAGTACTATGAAATAAAATTCGCATTAATTTTCAAGAGTCGGACAACAATCTTGGGATTTGGCCGTGTTCGGTACACGAACGTTTGTAGGGTTAATTGAATTACTAATTTCATGCAAGTACATATAGCTGCTCGTAGGAAATCATAAAGTCATTCGGAACAGATCTCTTGCTTGATTACTGTACCCTGGGTTAACCATGGAGATGGGCTTTAGTTGGGAAGGGTACCTACTTACAAGGATCCGTATCTACTACAGATTTTATAGAATTATATCACTACTCAGTTAAAATGTTCAGTTCCAACTCAGCAGCTACTACATAGCAAGAATCAATAAATCTATGTAATGTGACAGATGATGGATTTTGATATAGTTTACTTGATTCGATACTACCGATGATACAACTCAAGCAAGTTTCTTTAATATTAATTCAACAAAACAGTAGTCCCTCTATGTAAGCCTAAAGGTCCCAACAAAAAGGGAACAGTACACTACTACAGTGCTTATTTGCTCACATCTATTACTCTATATCGTATAGACCAGGCTTTATGAACAGGAGACCGGACTCATCAACGGTTGTTGATGGTGTTAATGGGTCCGGAAATTATTTGACACAAAAATTTCTTCTTTTTATGCGGACGAAAATGCAATCCCGCTAAAATCTCTCCGGGAAAGACCCAAAATTGCAATACCCGCACTTTTGAAATCCGTAAAACCCAAAAAGCGGACATTATAATGAGATGAGATCTGACAAAGGTCAGGAGCCATATCGACATCAATCAAATAAATTCGTTATTTGTTAATCACCAGTTGTCGTCACTACTCAGTTGCTACTATGCATCTATTGCTTGTCACTTTCATTGTGGTTGAATTCATAGATCTAGATCGAAGATATATCTGGTTCTAGGTAAACAAAACATGAAATTGAATAGTACGGCTCAAGTAGATCATAAAAATTTAAGCGCGGAGTGCTTCTGACATTTACTCTATGAACTATGAAGTCGATGACCTTACTGTTTGTATTATCAGTAATTCTCGGTTAAATAACATAACTGGTTGTCTAGGTTACTATAAATATTTGGCATACAGTTTGTATGTACTGGACCCTACCATTTTCCTTTCATGTCCGCCTCTTTTGACGTGTTGATTAATGCCTTTTATTTCTGCAGTTTGATGCCTCTTTGTAACGGCGGACAAGCTTGTACTCAATAATAGTAATCAGCTAAAGAAGGAATTTAACATATTTGTATCATTACCTGAACTCATGGTGAGAGCTCAGTTTCGCAAACCTACTATAGAGAATATAGTATAAGTGTTCAGTGAATATATGGTCAGCTCTGCAGCACATCACTATACCTTGAATTACAGCACAGTTTGTTAACTTATTTACATAGAGAAAGCGTATTGATAGGACTAATCGAAACGTCAGCTCCAGCCTGAGATTAGTTATATACGCTAACATCAAGCATTCAGTAAATTCTGGTACGTTTACACTAGAACATTTCTGCTCACAGAATTTATTGAACCAATATGTTCAATTCCATGTATCGAATCTTCGCTGAATGTACTGCGTATGTCGTTCTAGTTAATAACTCTAGTTATCGTATATGATCGATCAATATAAGATCTAGGACAACTCATTACTGGAGGATTGCTCATAGCACAGCTAATTCATGATCAACATCGACTGAAGGCGCTGACAATTAACTTTCAGAGGACACATGGTGAAACTATAGAATATCTGATCTATATCTAGTTTCCTTTGCCTTAAAGTCGTAACTTTGAGAGAACTTTTGAGCGAAAGTTACTGCTCTGTTATGACTAAGTACTATGAAATACCGCATAATAAACAGTTACATTCTTCATTATTTCACAAATGCTTAAGAAACATGGTCAACAATGGCATTTACGTCGTCGAAGTTGGTTATTTCAGCGCATTATGACAGGGAGATTGTTAGGGCTCGGTGTTAATTTAATATCCGAACCTATAAATCTCGTCACAACATTTTCATTGATAGTTTACTAATCAATAAATACAGGAATTGACCATAAAACAAAGTATACTTGTTAATTGGAGAGCTCTTCATCTGGGAGGCTTACTTTGATCTTATTAGAGCTGAAACTGAGAGAGATAGAAAACACTCGAAACGGTCGAGATTTTCATGAATTTCCGCGAAAATACCAGGGCTTCATTCAAGGAAAATAAAAGCGCGAAAACCATGAAACTTGTAGATTTTTTACAAGTTTGAACCAGACCATTTTCTCGAAAATCAGACCCAAAAATTCTCAGCAGACCCCCGACTAGACTACGGTATCGGAATTTTCATCGGAATTTGAGAGCAGGGTAACCCCTAGACATAAAAGGACAAATTTGAAATGTCCCATAAATGAATTGGACAAATCGAAATGAGACAAAATGAGCTTGCATATCAATGCATTACAGACTAGGATATTATTAGTGGATTTTATCGGGTTTATATTGAAATTCTATATAAAAAAGCTGGGCTTTTAATTGGCTCATTTTATTGGTGTTTGATGATGTAATCAAACTAACAAAATGGAGCGTGTAGTATAAACAAAACAGTAAACAATTCAAAATAAGCATCCTGAAATGGCACATGAAGCAATGAATACTCAGTGATGATACAGAATCATCAGAGCCAACTATCAGACGCTTATACCAGCCTGTTAGTCACAGTCAAGAATATAAAAACCAGCAAACCGTAGCACCGACTTCTATTAAATGTTGTTCAGTTGTAAAGAGCATCTCATAGATCAACATGTGTTGTGACTGTTTTCAAGCAGTGCGTTACCGTTTAAGCAGAGACAAAGAAGAAAGCAAAGCAACTGATATAAAATTGGTTAGTATATTAGGCATTGTGGAAGAAATTGAAGAATACTTAAGGCAATGGCCACATGTGTTATACTATGTGTACCATAGTATATTTTCTATACTGTTCTGTATCATGCAACAGTAATGAATAAGATGAAAAGAAGAAAGAAAAAAACTTAAAGATTTTTGGGAATGGTCCTGTTTATATAGTTTTTCAGTGGGTATTGAAGACTCTTTGAAACGTTTTGTTTCATCCGCCTTCTTTTTGAGGACAAATCACTCTCATTGGCTGGTTCGTTTTAGTGCATCATGCGAGTTCTCTTTTCGGATTTGTCTCTTCCCTTTTAGGCATCAGCCAAGTGGACATTAACTCGCGCTTCTATCTCTTTTTGGGAGATCTGTCTCATAAGCTTTCGTGTCCGCATACTTCATGTTGCATGATATAGCTTTATAACAACCAAAGAAAGCAATTTTGTCTCATGTACTAGAGTAAAGACTTCACCCAAATGAATCAGAGTTTTTGTCCGTAGTTATTTCAGGCCAAAAGAACTGCCATTGAACTCCTCAGGTTCGTACATGCTTTGTGATATCTTCAAAAGCTTGAAGACGTGAACTTTGAGTTTGTGATCCACCTTTTGTTCACAAAATTACGTTGACGTTCCTAGTGTTTAGACCAGATACCTCTGAAGGAACTACCACTAGTGGTACTGGTCACACATTGACGGTTCAAATTGGGTTTTCTAACTCAAAGTGGGCAAGGATTTTGTCCTTAAACGTAGTAGTAAACGCGGTATGTCAAAAAATACGTGCATGAAGTAAACAGGCTGTAAACAACAACCAAACAGCCGAGTTGAGAAAAAGACAGCTACTCTGGTAAATGAGTACATACTGTGTTATCTCTAAAACATGAGACTTAGTAGTTCTTTACTCGTTAACTACGTGATTTTACCTCTTCAACTGATCAAGTTGTCGATTTTGTGAATTTGTAGACGCGTTTGTTTACCTTTTGTATTTGTTTGTTTTGTCTTCTTTTCGCGAAAATTACCCTTTTATGACCTAGCATGAGTATCTGAGTCCATAAACTTCTTTGGATAATAGCCCATTAGTGCTAGAAATATTGACATAATATACAATATTTAGGCTCCTGAAGACTCAAGCTATCTACTGATACCAATAAACCCTCAATTATAATGAAAAAAACTTTAGTGTTTCAAATTTGAAAAAGCTAGACTAAGTCAAAAAAAAAAATTTAAAAAACCAAGTGTAACCTAAATTTACTAATTTTTTTCGAGCTACTTTGCCCAATAGCCGTCCTATAAGCTTAAACAAAGTACCAGTGTGTAGTAGAGACTCATATCAATCATTTAATACATTCAAAGACCATACTTAATGTTTACTCTTGAAGTTATGGGGCCTTAAAGTTGGAACCTTATCACCGCAATTACAGTGCTTAAATTAATCTCCGAGGCATAGAAAAGTACCTAAGTTTTTGCTCTATGAGACTTGAAGTTCATCATTTTGACTGTGAATACAGTCTGAAACTAGACCAAGGAGCCATATGTATACAGCAGCTTTTGAAGAATGTTTACAGATATGGTATCGCAGTATGAAATGGTCAGTTTATGAGTACATACTGAAGGAAGAAGGATTGAAAACTAGTTGGATTAACTTCTGAACCCATTGTGACTATGAAAAGAGTTAATGAGCTAGCTTTAACAAATGTTAAATAGCACACATTGGAGCAAAAGTACATAAGGGCTCAGGAAGCTTCACATTTCTCTGAAGAAGGGCAAATAAGAACTAGAATACTATCTCATAGACCTCTGAAACAATATGACTGTCTAGTGTCTACCACCCACAACTATTGGGACTTTTGAACTTGATGAGCTCTAGATTTAATAGGGAGGTGCTCAATTAACAAAGGAAGAAGGTAACCAAAGATTATCAGCGATGAGTACAAGTATAATATGAAATCTTTCGATGGTTAATCCTGATTTTTCAATGTTATATAGTAAATTGAGGTTTGATCAGAATCTAGGCAAAAGCTCACATATAAAAGACTACCAATGTGAGACTTATTTCACTGAACTGACCGAAGGATAAGGAACGTACCTTTAAATAATAGAATGCTAGTTATTCTGAGACTAGCTGTGATACTCAAATCTTGAAGATATGTAATTGATTGAAATTCGAATGCTGAAGGCTCTATTTTCAGACCTTTCAAAAAATAGATACTGTCTACAAAAAAACTTTGAAGACCAGGAGTCTGAAGACTAGAGTAAACTGCTTTAGAACGAGTTGATTGTGAATCTTGTAGATCACCTATGTAGTTTCCAGATCCTATTTTGGGGTTGTAACCCCCAAATGATGCTTCTCTCTACATTCTACCTTGAATCATCTTAGGGTCTAGGATTAGGTTACCTATTTGATGGTAGCTGTGAAAATAGGTCAGAATACCTTAAATCCAATGATTGTTCAATAAGGGACAAGCCAGTATCTCCCACAAGGATACAGTATTACGGTTTCCAAGCCATTTTAACAAAAGAATGGCTTGTTTGCTCAATCAAACAATATTGCAGAACATTGATTCACCTCTGATCCTATAGACGTTACTTTTAGTATATTTACATTCCACATATAATTAAGACCCTTAATGAGATAAAATTCTATAGGGAGTATAAACTAGATTCTAAGATAGCATATCTACCATCTACATGTAATATCAGGCAAATATTGGTATAAAACGATGTCATTTATGTTTCTATGTTGTTTGGACTTAGGCTCTTTTTCAAAAAAATTGCTAACAAAAAAAAGTCCTCAGAAAACTCTGATTTTGAAACACTCAATTATAGACATATTTAGAAGCTGAAAATTGGGAAAATACTAAAGTAAGTACCTATTATGCTCAAAACACCTTCATTAGGACTTTATACAGGATATTTAGTAAGTTATCAACCGTTAAAGTTAAGGTGTATTCTCTAGCTATCATTTATGTGTCCCATAACAGATAATTGTGTCCCTTAACATAACATTTATGTCATTTTTCTACGTGTCAATAATTTGTTAGCAGAATTCTGACAATTTTCGACGGGTTTTTAATTTTGTTAGGAAAACTGAAAAACTTGCAGAGCTCCCATACAAAAACGCGACCTCTCCGTTTCGAGTGAAAATTTTCAAAAAAAAATAATAGGTCCCATTTGATCTTTCAAATTTTTGATTTTGATTTAGTCGATTATTTTTGAAAATGAGTTTACAAAATTTTTCTTCTTAATCTACTAGTAAAACACCCAATCAGGTACTAACAGACTACAGAGAGTGTAAACAAACCAATTAGAAGTTACTAATTTGTTAAATTTAGTCCAGTATTGGAGTTCTAATCACATCAGTATTGAGTACATAAGCATTACTATGTATTTTCGCGAAATATCATATTAGTGGTATACCAAATAATGAATCAGGGCGCTTTACAGTTTCTTTCTCTGTAACTACATTCTAGTCGTAAGGATATTATGTAGCTACATAGATCTCTAGTGATCACAGCTCAATCTGCCGTCAATATCGTGTATGATGTATGAGCTGAATAATAAGTTCAAACTCTCTAAGTCAACTTCAAAATGCTTTGTGTATCAACTGATGTTCTCAAACATAATAGGCAGTTTGATCAAGGACTTAAGACCTTCAGCCTTATCAAATATCAATCACATGCTATTAAGCGATGTCAGATTACATACATATTAACTATATCACCTCTTGTTTGTGTAAACAGATGCAAGATGTGCGTGTCTGTAGAAATATTAGAATAGACCAGTCGAGAAAATCGTTTTAAGTGTGCAGTACGAGAATGCAGCCATATCGTTTGATTGACAAATGACAGATGCTTCCTTTGTCAAATGAGATCTTTCGGGAATTCAATACTCCTAAGCGAGTATAATTACTAGATACCGACCACGTACTTCGTAGTGTATCACTTGATAGTATCATATAGATGCATGAACCCTGTTGAGTTCAGCCTCCATTGTGACATCAGTGTTATTGTGATCAAGAATGTCGAGAAGCACTCTCTTAACTTCTTAAAGAACAGGTCAACTATCTCACAGCTTAACAACGATGATCTATGGTCATTATTAGTTAGAGACATCTATATGTACCGAGTAGTGCTAGCCATTAATGAAAAGGACGTAGTAAAAGTGGTTTATCCTGTATCCACTGAACAGTTTCTGTCGACATCACAGATCTCAAATGGATAAACAAGAATGGCTGAGACCTTTATTGTCCTTTCAAGGTACATTACACTTTTCAGTGTAGGACTTAAGGTTTTAGAAGAGATGTGTTGTGAAGCCCATTACAAACTATGACAGACAGAAGTACCCATTTTTTTGAGTTTGTCAAGCAGCACAACTTCGCATCGAGATACATATTGCATCGAGATCAAAACTAAATTAGGCAAGTCTATGAAGCTCGTATCTAAGTTTCGTTGAAGTTAGGTTTGATCAAACTATTGAGTGTTGAGTCACGAGAGAGAATATATTCTACCGGCTTCTTAACTTTTTAACCATCAATGATGACTAGTCAATTAGTGTTTAATGTTAGCCGTTAAGCGGCCCCTTTTTTAGTACTTTCAATTGATCTGTCAAACTCAAAACATCTAACAATAAACAGCCCCAAATCTCAGATCCCAAGATCCCTTTTGGGCCCACAGTAGATAGCCAGTAATATGTACTTATGTACGGTATATGGTCCATAGTCCATACGCTTCCTGCAGCTGTATCATACTGAAGTAGTAGAAATTCAAAAGTTGAAACTCGCGATTCAAGGTACATGTCAGTACGATCTCGAAGGCGTTTAGACCATATGAGTTGCATGCTCTTCAGGAATGTAATAGTCTGGGTTCTGTTCCTTGAGGTTGAGGAATTACTTTCAATCTGTTCATATTTGAACATCCATATATTGATTGACATGGTTCGGATCTAGCTGCATGAGAACAAAATCTTACATAACGTTTAGTAAGAAAGTGAATCTGTTCGTTTTAATTGAAAGATTACAGAGTTTTAGTGGTTCAATTGATTATAAGAATGTTCTATCCTTGATCCAATGGTCATATAGAAGATTTGTTGGCTATGTTAGTGAGCACATAGTTGTGTCCTAATTACATAAAACTACGAAATGAGCCTATAACTATCATGGTTCCTCTGTACTGTGTAAAGAAGGTTCAAGTGTAGAAGAAGTCTTAGGTAACTGTCTTTGCGTCTCCTACCGCGTCTCCGTTTGTCATGCTCCGCAACGTTTGTTTAATGTTATACCGTTACTCGTTATGCTGTTTGTTCAAAATGACGAATATCCGCAAAATGGGAATGATCAGCAGTATTAATAAAATTTAAACTTGCTTGATCCAGATCAGTTTTAACGGGGATGAGGTTAGCATCAAACTATCAACAGGGACAGGGACAAGGGATGTGTGATCTGGACAGGAATGTTAGCTATTCACTACAATTGTTTAACGCATCTCAATACGAGCGTCAACTTACGAGCAGCAGAAACCAATGAATGATCTCAATTGGTTAGTAAATGACCAACGTGTTTTTTGATCTAGATCGGACTTCCGTTGGATCAGTAACAAATTTGTAAGTGTTTATGATATGACCACTACTGGATCATACCCACCATTGCCAAGTTGATCAGTGCCGGTATTAATCGAGAACATCTATTGATCAATTGTCTCAATGTGTATTGTGTAGGAAATCTCTGTTGATCGATCTTCAACGAATCTTGTGTTATGTGTTAATCTGTTAATGTGGAAAGTGTAAAGTGTAAAGCATAATTAACTTGATCTACATGAAATGATTGGCTGAGAAGGGGAGCTGAATTAGATGGTTCAAGCGAACGATATGTACGTGATATGACCTGATATCTACTATGTAGCCTGTAGCCCTGTACTCTGTACCGGTAAAGATCTACTAATGCACGTCAAAGCTAGATTTTTTGTTTTTTTGCTGGTAACCGACCAGCGCTATGCGAGGAGGTGGGAAATGGGAACGCCCAAGAAACATGTGAACTATGGAGTACAGTATACAGAATACACAATACACACCATTGTGGTTGTGGTTGTTGAAGTGATGGTGTATTGTGGATGTATCTATGTAGCTGTGGTTGTCTCAAGTACTAAAATGGTGGTGTGGTATTTGACGTGATTCAAATTGGAAGCGGACAGAGTTAAAGATGCTCCGCAAGATTACAGTAGTACATCGGATACATAGTACTTCTAACTTACTGCTTACATCCAATTTTGGCCAAACCTTATAATAAGGTGGGCCTCAAATATTATCTTTCTCATTCCTCACTGAAAATACGGGTGTCTCACATGCTCATTGGATATATAAGACAACACATATCCTTTTTTCTACTTGCAGTACACAGACCGACCCAAGATATACACCACCAATCTGATCTTGGCTCACTCAGTGGATTTTACAAACGCTGAGATTTAACATTTTGGGACAAAGATTTTCCTTTGCTTTTTTTTTTTTCAAAGATTGTGTTTGGCTTGCAGACGTTATTTCAATATCTGCACATCTTCTTAAACTTTGTTATCCTTTGGGGGAACTGGGAACTTGGAAAATTACAACCCAAAAAAAAAGCCAGTAATAATCTGTATAAACTTAAGGGTTTTTTCCATCCTTGTCATTTACTCTCACAAACAAAGAAGGTGCTCAACTAGTTGTACAACACAGTTGTGCTGGTCAAAGTTTTTCGCACAGAGTTTTTCTAAAGTCTATTTATAACTTGTGCATCTATCTTTGAAGTAACTGACTGACTAATATAAGAACATACGATAGAAACAATACAATGTCTCTATCAAAAATCGTCGACTTTATAAAGATCCCTGATTCGGATACGGTGCAGACTGATAGTTGGAAATCTCCAGATGTCATCTGTTTACCACCATCTAGAAGAACCTGGGGTCATTTGGATTTCTTAGGGTTTTGGAATGTTATTGCTTTATCTATTTCAACATGGCAGTCATGTTCGACTTTATTATCCCTGGGTCTTAATGTCTGGCAATCTATGGTTGTTGTTATAATAGCAAAAGCTATCATCTTTGCCGTTGCTCTTTCTCATGGTTGGGCTGGTGCTGTTTGGCATGTCGGATACCCTGTTTATTCTAGATTTACTTTTGGTTTATGGGGTTCTTATTTGGCCTTAATTCAAAGAATCGTTCTTTGTATCGTTTGGTATGCTGTTCAAAGTTTTACCGGTGCTCAATTAATCTCTGTTATTTTGTCTACAATCTTCCCAACTTTCAATAGACTACATAACACATTACCAGAATCATTACCAATGACATTAAAACAATTTATTGGATTCATAATATTCCATGTTTTATCAATCCCATTTTTATACATACCGCCTGAATATTTAAGCAAACCTTTCAAAGTCGTCACCGTCATTTCTTTCTTTGCTGTGTTCGGTACTTCTATAGGTTCAATGGTCCATGCTCATGGTGCTGGTGATTTATTAAAAGCTAAATCTTCAGTGAAACCAGGTGCAGATTTAGGTATGGCTTTCATGCATGGTGTGAATGCTGTTATTAACAACTTTGCCGTTGGTTTAGCTAACCAACCTGATTTCTCACGTTTTGCTTCTAAACCAGGTAAACAAATTTGGGGTCAATTTGTGGCTATTATGATTTTTGGTACTGTTGTTCCATTATTTGGATTATTAGGTACATCTGCTGCATCTCAAGTTTATGGTGATGTTGGTAAATTAAACTTATGGAACCCTCCAAATATCATTGAACAATGGATCTTGGAAGATTATGGTCCAAAATCAAGATGTGCTGCTTTCTTTGCTGCTTTTGGTTTCCTTGTTAGTACTTTAGGTTTGAATGTTATTGATAACGGTGTTAGTGGTGGTATTGATCTTGTTGCCATTGCACCAAAATTCATCAACATTAGAAGAGGTGCTTATATTATCATGGTAATTTCTATTGTTATTCAACCATGGCAAATTTTAGCCAATGCTGGTGTTTTCATTAATGTTCTTGGTTCATATGGTTGTTTCTTTGGTCCAATGATTGGTACATTCACTGCAGACTACTACTTTGTTAGAAAACAAAAACTTAAATTAAGTGACTTATATAGAGGATCTTCTGATTCTATATATTGGTTCTGGCATGGTATTAACTGGAGAGGTTATGCTTCATGGATCTTTGGATTTGTTCCAGGTATCACTGGGTTTGCAAGTGTTAACCCTGCTAATACTAATGTTCCACAAGCTGCTATCAAGATGTTCTACATTTCTTTCTTAATCGGTTATGGTATTTCATTCATTGTTCATATCATCATCAATAAAGTCTTCCCTCCAGAAGGTCTAGGAGAGATCGATGATTACGATATTTTCCAAACTTTCACAAGAAGTGAAGCTGAGAAATTGGGTGTTACACCAAACGAGAAACAATTAATCGCAGAAGGTTACGATGGCAGTGCAGCCAGTGGTAATGACTTTTCAGATGGACAAAGTGAGAAATTGGAATCAAAAGATGGATCTTTTACAAAAATCTTTAGATTATCAAGATTCTCCAAATCACTTTCTAATCAATAATTGACGTTAATTCTTTTCCTTTTCCTTTTCCTTTCTTTTCTTTCAGACAATCAACACTGAGTTCTTATTCAAATTCTTTTATTCGTTCTTTTATTTACCTTTCAGTTCTTAATTATTAATCTTGTTTACTTTTGTTTAACTTCAATAAATTATATCTATTTTATTTAGTCAATTAAGCCCTTTCTGCCGTAGCCCTACCAAGCGCTCGGCCTAAAGTTTTGTGTTTTGCCACCCAAACTCAACCTCCGGGGGAAGCACCGGAGGGGGTCATTTTTCTGCCCGGAAATTGGAGGCTCCGCCTAAACTCCCTAAACCCCAGGCTGAATTTTCAAGGCACATGTACTTTTCCAAAGCCTTCTGGAGAGTCGGTTGGGCGGTGGGCACCGGCACTTATAAAGAAAAAAAAATATATAAAAATGACTTTTTACTCATCTCTTTATTTCCTTCTTTTTCTAATTGAAGCACGTTTCAAACACAACTAAACTAAAGTAATACACAATGGCTAGACAAAGAGGAGGTTCCCGTCCATCAATCCAACGTTCTGCTCCAGCTCCACAACAAAGAGCTGCTCACACCAGTGCTGCTCCAGCTCACGCTCCACAACATCAACCACAAGCTTATTCTCAACCACAAACACAACAACCACAACAACCAGGTATGTTCGCTCAAATGGCTTCTACCGCTGCCGGTGTTGCTGTTGGTTCTGCTGTTGGTCACACCATTGGTGCTGGTATCACTTCCATGTTTGGTGGTTCTTCTTCTTCTCAACCAGTTGAACAACAACAACAAGTTCCAGCCCAACAACAAGCTGCTTACTCTACTCAACAACAAGGTGCTGTTTGTGATGTTGATGCTAGAAACTTTACTAGATGTTTAAGTGAAAACGATGGTAACATGCAAATCTGTGATTTCTACTTACAACAATTGAAAGCTTGTCAAGAAGCTTCTCGTCAATATTAAACAATATATAATTGAATGAAGAAAATAGAAGAAAGATATTCAATCCTTTGTTTATGATTTAGGATGGATAAGATAATGAGATACTTTACATCAGGTATTTCATCATGATGATATTCATTCACTGAGATTACTCGAGTGATTATCTATTATCACTAATACTAAATCTATGATTGATACATATCTGATCTTTAAGTTATTATATTGGAAAAACCCTTTTATTTATAGATATTTAACAAAATACATCCTTGTAAATAAGCATATATGAAACAGAAGCTCTGTACTGTATATAACTATATAGACTTATTACTCTAAACACACGATTCGTTGGCACTGACTGAACTTGGAACTGCCCTCAATCAAGTTCTCATCAAAAGACTCATTAAATCCTCGATCGGGGAACCAGTTCCAGCCAATCAGAGACGAGCACTCTGGTTCTCACACTCAAACCATTACATAAGCAAGATGATTACATAATCCGAGGTCCCAAAAATTTCGCGAACTGAATCGGGTAATAAGTAAACACAAAACAAGTTGGTCTCCTTTCCCTTTCTCCTTGTTTTGAGACAAATTGCTGTAACTAATTTAGTTTGCTTTATTTGAGGGTTCCAGATTAGATATATATAATAGCAGATCTTTGTTATTTATAAATAGAACTACTTCAAACAAATTTAATCACTTATAATCAACTGGTCAAGACATCCTATCATAGTTTGCTATTCATAAAGGGATTAATTTTATTAGTACATCATCATGTTAAGAAGTGTCAGATCATTACCTACTTTAAGAGCTCTAAAGTCTGCACAACCAGCTAATGCTAGTGCCTCATCTATAATATCTACAAGATATCACTTGGTTACTCCAAATATTCCAGATAATGAGTTCCATTATACTTCAAGAAGATATGTTCATCAAACTTCAAAAACCAATCAAACAACTTTATTAAACTCCAAAAAGTCTGAATTTTCATTAATGTCTTTAAACTCATTGAAACAAGAATGTCGTAAAAGAGGGTTGAAGATCAGTGGGCGTAAAGCAGAATTAGTTTCTAGAATCTCATCATTCGAATCATCATTCAATTCAACACCTTCACATAGTCATTCCATGTCAACAAACATTAAGAAATCGAAACCACTAACAAACGCACAATCATCAAAACTAATCAAGAACTTCTCAAGTTCTATTAAACAACAAGCTAAAGGAGATGATTCACATATCGATTATATCAAACCTGTTGATATCGAACCACCAAAATTAGTTGAAGACGACTATATTGTTCAAATCCCTTCGATTTCCACAAAAGCATCACAAACACCAGTGACTAGTCTTGAGAAACAATTACTTGCCGATAAGAAAACCGCCGAAGAAGCACTCAATCAAACTGTTGTATCGAAAGCTGATGGAAGTGATATAAAGATCTTTGAACAAGGTTCACTAGAACATATTGATGAACAGAATAAAGCAGCTGAAGTTGTTCAATTTGATGATGTTATCGATGATGTTTTGAACGCTTTCAAAGGAGAGACTAATACTAATGGATCAAGTGGAGTTGCTGGGTCAGCTAAAGAAGGTGTTGTTGAACAACCTTATGAGTTTGATCATTCTGAAATTCCTCAAAAGGATAAAACGTTCTGGAGGAGTGTTGCTTTAGGTGTTACTGGGCTCTTCCTCTTGAATAAATCTCTTGAGAAGAGAAACGAGAAATAAATACTTGATAATGTTTTTTCTTTGAAATGATTATACGATGAACTAACAGAAGGAAGGACAAGGAACACTTTGGAATGAGACACTATGACATATTTTTTATTTAATTACAATTATATTTTTATTATCACTACATTTGGTTTTATATTTATGTTTATGAATATTTAGGTTAATTACACAACTGACTGACTACACTATATTCTCTATAAGTACGTTCGTAACCCCGTAACATTCTATAATTATCCAAAAAGACTATAACCTTTCTCTTTTATGAAAGATAATCCATACCGAGAGTCAATGCACCAAATATACTCATTATTATCACTGTTTGTTCTGTTGCTGATAATGAAGGTAATTGGTTATATGATTTTCTATCTTTCCCTGAATGATTTCTTCCGGATTCTGTATCATTAGTTTGATGATACGAATTATGCTGACGATGTTGATTATGTTGATTATGTTGATTATGTTGATTATGTTGATGGTTGTGATGATGATGCGGCTGTGAGTTTGATGTTTGTCCATGATAAGTTCCAAACCGTTGTAGATTCAGAGTATAATTAATCTCTTCATCCAAATCCCTCTTTGTAGAATGACTATATTGTTCATCCTTCATATCATTCTGGGTATGTTGATTATTAGTTGGATTAGCTTGTCTCTTCTTGATCATTCTTCTTTCAAACCATAAGTTTCCTCGTAGATGATTATCATAATCGAAATGCGGTACGTCATAGTTGGATCCATAGTTTGGGTTTATGTTACGATGGAAGTTTTGTTGGTTTATGGTGTTTGTTGAAAACTGTTGGTTTCTGTGACCTGTATTGTGATGAGATTGTTGATAATGCTGATAGTATTGTGAGCTTTGATGGAATCTAGATTTATTGATACCACCAGCTTGATAGATGTTCTTCTGTTTGTGAGAGAGCGTTGATGCCAATGTCCTATCATATTTCAACCTTGTGACAGTGTTTGAGAGTGATTTATATGATGTTATAATTTTTTGATAGTTTTTATGTAGTATTGCTTTATCTTGTTCATTAGTGTTTAAATCAGGATGGAACTTCTTTGACAGCTTGATGAAAGCCTGTTTGATAGTCTTCTGGTCTGCACCCACGGGGATGTCCAGGATCTGGTAGTGGTTGAAGTGTAGTGGGATCTCCTTCATCTCTCAGAGCAATACAGAATACTGATTAATTGATATACAGAGAAAGGATAGAGAGAGATGGGGTATTATTTTTATATATACTTTTTTATATAATCCTGCGATTATGTATGTGTGAAAATTGGGTGTGCTTCATCGAACATAAATTAACCTGAATTTTCTTCTTTTTCACCTTCTTCTTGATCTTCCTCATCGTCTTCATCGTCTTCGTCATCGTCGAAGTCCAGACAGAGCCACCCGGGCCATGCAACCTCGTCTCGCAGCATGTTCCTTATCAGGTCCGTTAGGAATTTTTCCACTTTCCCGACATTTCGTAAGATGTTACCGTTATTAGTGGTACTGTCACTAGACACACTACCAGGACCACCAGTACCACCACCATCACCACCACTGATATTACCGATACCGTTGATCTCTCCGATCTCGCTCTCTATCTTCAATGTCCGTATGATATCGATTCTAGTATTTGAATTCGTGCTTGAACTTGTAAGTGAGTTGATGTTGTTGATACTGTTTATCAAGTTGTTATTGTTCGATGAGTTGAGAAGAAGTTGGTCAAACTGCTCATCGTTCACATCACAAAGAAAACTAATGAAACACTTGTTCTGTAAGTATGCCAATATCGTTAAGGAGTGTATCCCGATCTCCACGATGTTTAGTTTGACTGGTAGTTTTATGAATCCAGGTGATGGGTAATTAAGTAGTAGATCAACTTGTAGTTCGATGGCCAGATCTCCTTTATATTCAAACTCGACTAAGAACTGAACGTCTTTATCACCTTTGTCCTTTTCAGAATCAAGTTCTAAGTCCTGATAGAACTCAGTGAATGGGTCACCGATGTGCCTTATTGTTAAGTTAGGAGGTGTTTGTCCCAATTGGAAGTTGGTTATTGATAGGTTACTGAGGTAGTCAGGCAAGGGCAAACTCGTGAGCTGTGAGTTCAGAAGGTTCTTGATCTGTAGGTTGAGCGAGCTGTCATTCTGCAGCTGCGACCAGTCGAGATTGATAGACATGTTTACTCTTTTATTCTCTGTGTACTTTCTCTGTTCTTTGTATGTGTTTGTTGTAATTAATCGTCTTTTGATGTTTTGTACGAGCGATTCCGAGGAAATTTTAAAAACGGTTGGGAACGTTCTCGATGAGCTCTTCAAACAGGCTGCTAATACACGTACAAAGACAGTGTTACTAGACAAAGAGACAGATGATTGCTCGCAGACTGCACACAACATGCAGAACACCCTTCAAGTTCAACCTGCACAGCACAAACAAGACGAGCTCTAGCGAGATCTCGTACACTGTGACAAAGACATTGAAGCACGATCCAAAGCTCTTCTACAAAGTGGTATCAGATGTGTCAAGTTACAAAGAGTTTGTTCCTTATTGTACCAGTTCCTTCATCAACAAGAGAGACGAGCGTGGGGAGCCAACAGAAGCTGGTCTCAGAGTGGGTTTCAAGGCGTATGACGAGGAGTTTGTGTGTAATTTGCAATGTGACCCAACACAACAGATAGTCGTTGCTGAGTCCATCACACACTCATTGTTCAAATTCCTATACACAAAATGGACGATTGTTCCAGAAGAGGGCAATAACAACAAGTGCCAGATGCAACTGCTGCTGAGGTACGAGTTCAAGTCGCAGTTGTACAACACTGTTTCCGGCTATTTTGCTGAGAGTGTGAGTAAGCTGGTTATCGGGGCCTTTGACAAGAGGGCCTTCCAGTTGAAGAAGAGACAGAGGAGTTTAGAGAAGTGAGCATACAAATACAAATGTAAATAGACGCATATAGAAGAATTATAAGTAGCATAATCTGGGAACATGGTAGTAGTTAGTAGCTGGTAAAGTCAGTAGAAAATAGTGTTTTTCTTAGTGACTTTGGCTTATCGTAGCTTCGACCGATATTTTACATTACGAAAAAGACAAGTCGCAAAACTAACAAACACCCTTAACAACAACAACAACAACCACAGTTTACCACAACTCCCTATAAACAACAGAGAAGAGCACAATGTCGAGCATCTTTGCACAGGACACAGAGGCAATACAGGACCCGTGGAGACTTCCCACCGCAAAAACCCAGTCAGAATGGGCCACTGGGGAACACAATGAAGAAGAAATCATTAGCGAGGACCAGAATGGAATTACCAACCAGGAACAAAGTGTGTGGTCTCTAGACCACAATGGCGACACTGATGTCCATGAAGACATCCCAGAAAACACAGCTGCAGTGGACATCTCTCACTGGGTCAATGGCATCAGAGACTCCTTCACACCCTTGCCACAGGATATCATCATCATTACAGAGATCCCTGAAAAGGAAGGGATCCTTTTCAAACACACAAACTACATAGTCAAGCATCTTGTCCCATTACCAGAAGCAGACTCTTCCAATGATCGTAAAGTCGTTAGAAGATACTCTGATTTCCATTGGTTATTCGAAACATTATTGAAGAAGTATCCATTTAGACTTATCCCAGATTTACCACCAAAGAAATTAACAGTCAATAGTTCGGCTGATTCAACTTTCCTGATTAAAAGAAGACAAGGACTACAGAGGTTTATTAACCAGATTATGAACCATCCTATCTTAAAGAAAGATGATCTAGTGGTTATGTTCTTAACCGTCCCAACGGATTTATCAAGTTGGAGAAAACAAGCAAACTATGATAGTACTGAAGAATATTTGAATAAAAAGATTTCATATGAGTTCATTCAGTTATGGGAGAATAATGATTCAATTAGAGATGCATTCAAGACATTTGAAGGACTAATAAATGATTCTTTGGAGAATTGGGCTAAATTGACTATATTGATTGAGAGATTGAATAGAAGATATCAACAAATTATAAAAGATGATGAGATATTTGGACAGATTCTTAATGGCTTTAAACAATCAGTTTCAAAAGTGTACTCATTTGAAGATCGTCAAGCTACTATCATTGATATCCAAACAGGACTTGGATCAGTTGAAACTCATCATAAGAAACAAAATGATTTATTAGTGGAAGAAACTACTCAATTAGAAGATGATACATTACAAAATTTCAAGAAATTTGGAGATTATTTGAACAGTTTTAGATTCTTGATTGAAAGATTCAAAAGAAATGGTGGGAATGAGATTTCTCAACTAACAAAAAGATTAAAATTTAATGAAGATAGATTAAAAGAATTAAACAGTAAAGCAGATGTTAAAGGGTTTGAAATTGATAGATTACAAAAAGCAATCACTGATGATCAAGTTGAAATCCAAAAACAAACAAATAGAGATTGGTTAATCAAAGAATCAATCATAACTGAATATATATTATTTCAAGAGACTCAATTTCAAATTACAAGTGTTTTCAAAAATTGGACTAAAGATAAATTAAAATACGCAGAATTAAGTTCAAATAATTGGAATGATTTATTGACTTCATTAAATGATACTCCATTATCAAGATCTCACTATTAAATTGATTTTATATCCATCATAAAAGATGATAATAGGTAATAATAATAATAAATGCCAATATAATATATTTATGCAATTTTCTTACTAGTATTGGTGAAACCAACACCTTTAACACTCAGTATGAAATCACCAGTCTCGTCATCATCAACAGGTTTTAGATAAACTTCTGTACCGAACACTTGTTTAATTTCTCTTAATAATGTAATAAAATCTTCATCAATTTGATCTTTAGATATTCTTAGTCTACCAACATCTTCTTTACCAATAACCATATAAACCAAAGCTAATTTTAATTGATTTTTACCAACAACACAACTTTTTGAAATCTCTTCTAATAAATTGAAAGCAACTCTTTCACCTATTTCTTCAGGAATTTCTCCTGCAAGACCTATATCTTCAGTATAAAATCTCCATCCTTTCTTACTCTCAGCCACTAGAGTTAATCCGAAACCTGGTGATTTACCAGAATTCTCACCTCTCCAAACATCAGCAGTGATATTGACTTCAACACCAATGTTTTTCAGCACGGCTCTAGCTGAATCAATCATTCTATTCACAATTGAAGGTGATACTCTTGTACAATAAGCAACACCTTTTATAGCATTAATCTTTGGTGGTTCTAAAGCATGTAGTGTTAATGGCTGTGCAATCAATGAATCAACAACAAGATGAACTTCACCACCTCCATTTGGTGGGGATCCTCTTTTTAAAGTATGTAATGCAGCTTCTCTAACACCAAATTTTTCCATCACAGGTAATAACCCCCATCTTATACCATCTAGACCTGAATCTTCTTTAGATGAAGTGATACCTTTGAATAAGATCTTGAATTTTTTCTTTGAGAATGGTGCAAGGTATAGCATATATTCAATAAAGTAACCAACTGCCTTATCATTTGAACATGAATGGACGATTCCTTCTCCACCGATGATTAGACCAGGATGGTATATCACTGTTGTACCAGTGTATGAGATTTCTATTCTGGAACCATTGGTGACTGATTCTAAAAGACGTAGGAATGAAACTTCATGATCTCTTAAACCTGGATTTAAATCTGATGAACGGATCTTTTCAATCTTGATTGATTTACCTGAAAGGGTGGCTAGTATCAAGCGTAGACGGAAGTTATGTGACGTTTGAAACGTGATTATAGATTTTGGTGGCATTTTTGTTCAAAGTACCCGAGTAGGAATACGACAATATAGAATTAAAAGTTCTCTGTTATAAACTTTTAGAAGTGTCATTTTATCAATAGACGTTTTGTACTTGAAATAAATTTTCTTTAACTACTTAAAAGCGATGAGGTTACCCGGTCCTTTTATGAAAGAGTTTCGCCATTTCGCCAAAAACCAAATTTACAAAAACAACACAGAAAACAAAGAAAATAGCCACAACAAAACACAACAAAACAGCCTTTTAACAAGTGTTAACAAGTGGTTAGAAGTGGCAATTCTACCTCAGAACAGTCACAGAATATCTCATATCACACAATCAGCGTTTAAAACACAAAAATATGAGTCAAACTCCTATTTCTAACTCGTCTCCGTCTCCTTTGAAAAGACCGGGATCAACAGATGGTCAGCTACAAAATGATTCTAAAAGACCAAAATTAGAGGACAGCTCGTTGAATCTTGATGACATAGAACCAAGTACGTCGGGAATAACGCTTCCCAGAACTGATAAGACTGATTTTTCATCTCCAAATAATAACTTTGACATATCTTCTCAACTTCATTTACCAACACCATCCCAACCTACTTCAAATATATCAACGCCTTCACAGGTACAACTGGAGTTACCTACTCTACAACCAGATTCAGGACTGCAATTACCTCCTACAGTAGACTCATCTGCACAACAAAGTGCAAACCCAACACCTCCACCACCACAACAACCACAATTACAACAACCTCCAGTTACACTATCAGCTCCTCCAATGACTACTGAAAATAACAACAGCATTAGCAGTAATATCAACAATACTAATAACAACGCTGAAGATCCTGAAAAGGAATTGACTAAATCCAAAACACCAGCAGATCCTGAGAAGTTATCGGATGCTTTATTATCTGCAGGTGTTGATTTGAAAGCTGAAGAAGCTTTGTTAACATCAACTGTTAATAACCTTCCAAACAAACCAGGTCCTTTACCAAATGACCAAACACTGAATTATCCAATTATTCTGAGCTCACCATTCTTGGATCCTAGACAATTAACTGCTTTCATGAACAAAGTGATAAGAAACAATGGATTAAAACAACATGTTGATACTGATTCAAGTATTTTGGAATTAGTGACAAATTCTTGTGAAGAATGGTTGAAAGATATCTTAACAACAGCAATAATAACTTCGAGACATCGCAGAAGATCTATCAAAAATACAAAGAGAAGTGATATCAGTAGAGCATTAAGAGATATTTCTGTTCAACAGAAAACATTAGAAGATCAAAGAGCTGAAAAGAAGAAGAATTTCGGTCTGGTCAATGATGATAAAGATAAAGAAGGCACCGAAGAAATCCAACATAAAGCTACAAATGCTACAGTGGCTATGATGACAGGTAAGAAGAAGAAATATAGTTGGATGACTGGTGGTGGTGCAGGTGCAGGAAGTTCAAGAAACGCTTCAAGTGGATCTGGTGTAGGAGAACAAGGTATACGGTACAGAGAGGCAAGAGAAGAACCTGGTGTTTCAGTAAGAGACCTCTTGAATAGTTTGGAAAAGAAGAGAATGGGTGTAGATAGTACCATAGTTAAAGGGTATGCCAAGTTGAAAGATTGATGAAATTGATGACATTCTATGCAATATACAGCAGAAATTAAAAACATCAAATTCTGTAGCTTGTAGAGCGTATATAACTAATTGTCCACACTTTAGAAGGGATCTCTAGGTAATACTGACACATTCACACAATCTATGTACTTCAAAATTTTAACAAAAAAATTAAAAAAAAGCACTCACGCTGGGGGTCGAACCCAGAATCTTCTGATTAGAAGTCAGACGCGTTGCCATTACGCCACGCGAGCTAATTTTATATGTTTTTAAAATCGGTGTTTGCCACACGAAGTAAAGAGAGTCACATCCAAACACCACCCGCGTTGTCAAGGTAACAACAACAATTAAATGTAAATCATCAAAATAACAAAAACAAAAACAAACATTAAAACAGATTTTAGACCACTTTTAAAGTAAAAAGAACAGATTGAACTTGTCACAAAAGAAATTACGTTGGAAATGCTTGACTTCAGTCTCTCAGAGTTCTTGACAAGCTTTCAAGAGAGTGATAAGCAATCACATACCACAAGTGATCCAGATCAGTTATTACATCAATCAACAAACGCGCTAGCAAGATCACCTGAATCCATCTCAGATTCTAGTATCTTTGAAGGTCTAGATGAACTAGTCCTTGCGTTCCCATCTTTGGATAGAAGAAGACAGAAACAGGTGGTGGGTCTTATAACTTCAGGATTACACAACCAAGCTGATAATGCTGCTAGTGTTATTGAAAGTGGTGATACCGATTCCTTTGTCCTACAGAAACAATACTTGGAGGTTTATGCCTATTTCACAAACTGTTTGCTTACTTATTTGGGTCTAGAAAACATTTCTCCTTCTTCTACTGGTGCAAAGAAGGTCACTTCACAAGCTTTAGAGCTCTTTAAGACAAATAGTGCATTGTTAGAAAATATCATGGAATCAGTATGTGTTGTGTTGAAGCTTCATTTGAATAAGTTGTTCGTCACTACACCTGAAAAGGATTTATTTATCAGTGCATTCACTAGACCTATCTATTTTCTGATGGAAAGTGAACCAAGAGTTAAAGTCATCAGTGTTAAGATGCATATGTTTAAAGTCATTGCAATGGCCGTTAAGTTTCATGGCCATAGTTCTGCTGCTCAAAGTGCTATAATTCAAAACTTGACTTATTTCGGACATTTGAACTCAGTTATGGCTGAATTACTTCAAATATTGAATGATCAATACGACTACTCACAGTTGACTGAAGATGTTTTAAGGGAAGTCAGTAATAAAGAATTCAACAGTAACGATAACAATGGTCCTAAACAAATCTCTTTGTTCATTGTTAAAGTGTCTGAACTGGTTCCTAGAATCTTGTTGAAACAAATGACTTTAGTGTCGCAGTTATTGAATAATAGTTCTTATACATTACGTTGTGCTGTCGTTGAATCATGTGGTAATATCGTTATTGAAATTAGTAAAGATGAAGATGAACTAGAACGTTACAAAAACCAAATATCTGGTTTGCTAGATCTATTGACTGAAAGATTCCTGGATCAGAATCCATATGTTAGAACAAAAGCTATCCAATCATTACTAAAGCTGTGTGAAGTGGATGCTAAATTTACTAAACATCGCCAGACTTTCATGGAATTAGCAGTTAGAAGTCTTGAAGATAAATCTTCTTTGGTTAGAAGAAACGCTGTTAAATTGATGTCACGTTTGGTTTTAACACATCCTTTTGGAGCTTTACATGGTACTCAATTAACTCTATCAGTTTGGCAAAAAAGACTCCAGGATGCCAATAATGAGTTGGAAGAATTAGAACCGGCAGACAACACACAGGCGGTTATCGAAAGAAACTTGGAACATGACTCAGATGAAGAAGAAGAAGAGCTACCTTCAAGAATTGAGAAAGAAAGTGATACTAATGCAATCTTCAAACTGAAACTAACAGCACAATATTACCAAGATGCTATTCATTTCATCAAATTGGTTCATCGTGGTGTTGAGATTGCATCCGAGTTATTATATTCGAAAAACAGAAATGAAGTCATTGAGACAATGGACTTTTTCGTTCTTGGTGATGCATACTCTATCGAGAATATCGATGTTGGTATTCGTCGTATGCTTCACTTGGTATGGATGAAAAGTAATAATGATGAAGGAACTAATGTTGCAACACATCTAGTGGAATGTTACAAGAATTTGTTCTTACTGGCCCCAGATGACTCAACAGAACTTGAAGCCGCTGCCTTGATCGCCAAAAATTTGATTTCATTAACATATAATGCATCGGTTCCAGAATTAGCATCCTTAGAGAAACTTCTTGGATTAATGTATGAATCCAATTTGATTAATGAAACTGTTGTTAAGGTTCTATGGCAAATCTATGGATTTGAAAATCAAAACTTTTCCAAGAAGCAACGTCGTGGTTCAATTATAGTACTAGGAATGCTTGCACTATCCGATAACAGTATTGCTCTGAAAGGTATTGACTCATTATTAAGCATTGGGTTAGGTCCAAAAGGAAGAGAGGACTTGATTTTAGCAAAATACTCATGTATTGCTTTGAATAGAGTGGTACCACAAGACAAGAAATCAAGTTCATATAAGATTGCAAGAGAAGAAGATGCAATCAAGAAATTGGGAAGTTTGATTGTTGAATACAACTCAAACAATCAATATTACAGTGTTGCCGAACAAGCAATCAACACATTATTTAACATCTCAAGCAAACCTGAAGAAGTTGCGACCTTGCTGATAAAAGAAAAATCACGCCAAACTTTCTCAGAAGCCAAAGAGGGACAATCACAAGTGATATCACTATCTCAATTACTTTTCATTGTTGGTCATATTGCTATCAAGATAATAGTTCATCTTGAGGCCCTAGAAGGTCAATTCAAGAAGAAAAAGATCGAAGCTGAATTGGCAAAGAACAAGGATGATAAGAAAGATGGAGATGCAAATGAGCTTGAAATGATTGGTGGTACAACTGAAGATGATTTCACAGATGCTGTCTCATTTATTAAAGAGAAAGAACTTCTATATGGGGAGAACTCATTATTGGCTAGATTTGGTCCTTTGGTGAAAGAAATATGTTCCAATAACCTCAAATATGACAATAAGATTCTTCAAAGATCAGCTGTTCTTTGTATGGAGAAGCTTATGTGTGTTTCATCTAAATACTGTGAGGATAATCTTGCTCTATTGATCACAATCATGGAAAGATCTGAAGATCCTATCATTCGTTCAAATGCAGTTCTAGGTCTTGGTGATATGGCTGTTTGTTTCAACAATTTGGTTGATGAAAACACTGATTTCTTATACCGTCGTTTACATGATGATGACTTGATGGTTAAACGTACTTGTTTGATGACAATTACATTCTTGATTTTAGCTGGTCAAGTTAAAGTGAAAGGTCAATTATCACAGATGGCTAAATGTTTGGAAGATCCAGATCAAGGAATAAGTGATATGTGTAAATTATTCTTTACAGAACTTTCTACTAAAGATAATGCTATCTATAATGGATTTATTGATATTTTCAGTGGTTTATCAAGTGATGAAGATTTGAGTAAAGATGCAATGAAACGTATCATCAAATTCTTGATTTCATTTGTTGAGAAAGAAAGACATCAAAAACAATTAAGTGATAAATTAGTTCAAAGACTTGCTAAAGTTGAGAATGAAAAACAATGGAATGATGTTGCTTTCGTGTTGGGAGCTCTACCTACAAAGAGTGAAGCTATTACACAATTATTAGAAGCTGGATACACAATGGTCTCTGCGAGAACCTAGATCAATAACAGTATATATAAATATATTTGTTGTCTATTAATTACAAACTTGTGTTATTTTAGGATATAAATATATACACGATGATATGATGGGTAAAATGGATTTCTCTAGTTTGAACCTTTGTAGTGATCACCAAACAATTCTGAAGGATGTTTAAAGATGTTCTTACCTTTACCAATCTCATATTCGAATGGTAAATTCTTGGAAAACAATTCACCAGATTTCAAATGATTACTGACAATATCAGCCAATCCTTTTATGAAAGTTTCAGAACCATTCAAAGATTCTGCTCTTTTAATCTTTTCTGGGAACTTAGAATCTTCCATCAACTCAACATCTAATTCATGTAAAGTTTCAATATGATCACTGGTGAAAGCAATAGGAACCAAAATTATACCTTTAGCATTTTCTTCAATTCTTTCAACGAATTTAGCAGTTTGTGCACCTAACCATGGTTTAGGACCAACTTGGGATTGATAACAGACTCTATAAGGATTTGAGAAATCAAGTTCTTGCATAACAGCAAAAGCAGTAGCTGAGACTTCAGAAGGATAAGCATCACCGTTGTTAATGGTTTCCATTGGTAATGAATGGGCAGAGAATAGAATTTTGACTTCAGATCTGATATCTTCTGGGAACTCTTGTAATTTAGCAGTAATATTTTCAGCAAAAGCTTTGACAATTGCTGAATGAACTGGCCAACGATCAATTGCGGTCCATTCAATCTTTCTTTCAGGATCTAAAAGTTGTGTCTTTCTCCAAAGTTCATTATATGAGGATCCTGTGGTGGAGTAACTAAATTGTGGATATTGAGAGAAAGCAATGGCTCTAGTTATACCATCATTTAATAGTTGCTGTAGGGTATCTTCAGTGTAAGGACGAGCGTATCTAAAAGCAACATAAGGCTTATGTGGAGCAGTTTCTGGGTTAGTTTTGTCAAGAATTTTACAAGCTTCTTCAACTTGATATTTAGACCATTTCAAGATTGGTGATCCACCACCAATTCTCTCGTAGTATCTTTCAATTTTTGGAGTACGTCTTTTGGCAATAAATTTAGCCAACTTGTTTTGGAATCTACCAACACCTAAGTTGATCAAGTCGGTATCAGCGAATAAATTATATAGGAAATCATAAACTTCTGGGATGGTAGATGGGCCTCCCATATTCATGAAGACCACACCAGTACCTTTGTGTTGTCTCTTCCAAGCCGAGACAGAGGAGGAGAACAGTCTAGATCCCGGGTATCCCAAGGATACCACACATCGTCTTGATAAGTTCAGCATTAGTTGTGTGAAGAGAGTCTGGTGATGCTAGCGAATAGAGAAGACGTTAAAAGCAATCTAAATAATCTAAACAGTTTTGTTATGCATGATTTGGAAGGTCGGAAGTCCCAAATTGACACGTGACCTATGTGGGATTAAGGCCGACTAAATCCGGGACGCATCCATCACATGTCGTTACGTAATCATTTTGGGTAAGTATGCTACTTTTGTTGAGTAAAGTGATCTTTCTTCTATTAATACACCCCAAAAAGTGTGCTGGAAGCTGTTAACTCGTGCTTGTGTTGTGTTTGTGGTACGGAGTGTAGCATAATGTTTGGTGTAAGCGAACAGATCACCCAATGGTCTCTGGCTTCTGGTGTTGATGAAGCAACTTTGAAGTTGGTTATATGTCTCTTCTCATCTTTCCCTTTAAATGCCATCTTGAAAAGAATTCCAGATCAAAGCATCTTTGTCAAGAATATCTTCATTATCGCTGTTTCATCCTTTTATCTGTTTGAAGTGTGTGCTATATATTCTGGTGTTCGTACTCTTTTGATCAGTGCGTCCTTTACATACGTCATCACTAAATATTTGAAGTCAGATTTGATGCCATATATTAATTTCGTGTTTGTTATGGGTCATCTTGCCTTCAACCATATCCACCTACAATTCTTTAATCCATATGACTCTACACAAATTGATATCACTGGTGCTCAAATGGTGCTTGTTATGAAATTATCAGCCTTTGCATGGAATATTCATGACGGTAGAAAAGATGAATCCGAACTATCTTCATACCAAAAGCAAAAAGCTGTTCGTCATCACCCATCTGCCCTCAATTTCCTGAGTTATGCATTCTTTTATCCTTCCTTGCTAACTGGTCCAGCTTTTGACTACATTGATTATGAAAAATGGATGAACTCTGAATTATTTACTGATTTACCTGAAAGTAAAAGACCTGGTAGAAGAAGAAAGAGAAATATTCCAAGATCTGGTAGAGTTTCTTTCTATCGTGTCTTACAAGCTATTGGCTGGCTATTAATCTGGCAAAAAAGTGCCGATTATGTTTCTACCGATTACTTACTTGGTCCTGATTTCAAAGGGCGTGACATGCTATACAAGATCATTTATTTATATGTTATTGCATTCACCTACAGACTGAAATACTATGCAGCATGGACTATCTCTGAAGCTTCATGTATTCTTGCAGGTCTTGGATATAACGGATATGATAAAGAAACAGGTACTATCAAATGGGACCGTGTTCAAAACGTTGATATCTTTACATTGGAAACATCTCAAAACATCCATGGTGTTTTAGAAGCTTGGAACCAGAACACTAACAAGTGGCTGAAATACTATGTTTACCTGAGAGTCACCAAAAAGGGTGAAAAGCCTGGTTTCAGAAGTACTTTGTTCACATTTTTAACATCTGCCTTCTGGCACGGTACTAGACCTGGTTATTACTTGAGTTTTGCTACTGGTGCATTGTATCAAACATGTGGTAAAATCTACAGACGTCATTTCAGACCTATTTTCTTGGAAAGTGATGGTAAAACTCCTAAGAGTTCCAAAATCTATTATGATATTGTCTCATTTATCTTAACTCAAGTTTCATTAGCTTACTTGGTTCAACCTTTCGTTATCTTGGACTGGGGCAATTCATTACATGTCTGGTCAACAACTTATTTCTTCATCCATATCGGAATATTCGTCACTATCTTCTTGTTCCAAGGTCCTTTCAAGAAACAGGTTATTGGATTCATCAAGTCATATCATCCAGTTACTCAACAAGGTAAAATCCCAGAAGTTGCTAAGGAGAAGAAAGAAAAAGACGAGCAAGAAGCTATCCATTTGGGTATTCCAGAGGCTGATTTCGAGAACACAGATATCAAAAAGCTTTCAGGAGAATTGGATGCCTTCAAACAAGATGTTCAAAAATGGAGAGATGAAAATGGTCCAGAAACAGAAGAGAAATATTTCATACAAGCTATTGAAGCTATTTCCAGAGATCTTGAAAACTTGAAGAAAGAACACGAGAAGAAGAAGAAAGCTTCCAAGAAGGACTAGTTTAATGTTTATCAATTAATTTCCTGTAATGTAATTTATAATGAAATGAATTTGAAATTTATGCTTAACATTAATGTAAGTTTGTATATACCATCTAAACTTTATAGATCATCAGGGTCAAATAGATCCAAATCTTCAATAACATCATCCGCACCACCATTAGCACCATCACCATACGAACCACCAAACGAACCTCTTCTTTGAAAACTTGGACTTGAATTACCTGGTTTTTCAACATCAGCAGCATCTTTTGAAGCTTCTGTATCTTCCACACCACTTTCTCCTAGCAATTGTTCACTTTTCAATGAAGCCAAAGCAAGCATACCTCTTCTCAAAGAGTCTTCAGCTGGCCATATGAAATTATTAGGACCAATTGAACCACTATCAAAAGTTGGTGGTGCTGTAGTGAATTTTGCCAACTTCATGGCATATTGTAATAGTTCATCAGTTTTGATACGGTTGTTTTCCATATCTTTTTGTTCTTTCAATGCCTTAGAAACACTAGGCAGTGATCTGAGTTCTCGACGACATTCATTGAGACCAAGTAAGATTTCTTTAGTGGCGTTATCGAGTTTAGTTGATGTTTCTTCTAATGAGTCGATTTCAAGACCTGATTGTTGATGTGTTATGATGTCTTGGATTGAGCTTTCTAGCTCTTGGTTTGTTTTCACTAGTTTCTCAGCATCAGCTATACTTGGATTATACTTGGATATCGACAGCAGTAGAGAGCTGAGGGTGGCTTCAAGTGTGTCTAGATTCTTTGATATTGGTAAGTTTGCAACTCTTTTCTCTTGGAGACTTATGGGTATTTCTGGTGTCGGCGTAGCTAGTCGCGATGAAAGGTTAACAGACGATGCTGGACGCTGAAGCAGATTGTTGTTCTTGGACATGTCTACCACTTGTATTTCTTAGTTTTTAATCTAGTTTGTTTATACGAATTAGTTGTTGTAGTAAATGTTATTGTAATTTACAAGATTTGTGTTTTCATTTTTCGGGGCATTTCATTAACTTTATTTTTATTTTCACTGTCTGATCAAACTTAACTTTAAACACAAAATGTTAACTCTATTAATTGTGTTCTTCCTCTGTTTGACCCGGGCAGTTTTGGAACAGATCCTGCTGGTCTTCATACTTGGCTCCACAATAGTAGCAGTAGTTGTACTCCGAGCGCAAATGCATGTTCAGTCTTTCGATCTTTGAAGACAGGTCAAGTTCCTCGAAGAGCTTGAGTTCCTCGTCCTCATCTTCTTCTTTTTCTTCATTATTCTCATCTTCTTCTGCAATATTGGCACCTTCTTCTTCTTCTTTACCCTCCAGCTCCCGTTCAGCTTTCTTCTTCCTTACCAAGTTCTGTATAAACTTCACGTAGCCTCTCCAGATCACATTGATATCTTTTGGATTGATCTTCTCAATATCCTCATCTGCATCTCCAGAAAACTGATAACAGTATTTTTGCATAGTGTGATATGTTGTTGTTTGTCCCTTCTCGTTTTGTTCCTCTTTCAGCCTAGTTCTGAACTTCAGAGCATCTTCTTCAGTAATTCCTTCTGTTGGTATGTATTTCTCCTGTGGGGATTCTTTCTTCTCGTTAATTCCTGATCTATCACTTCTCGGTATAGTAGTTATAGGCTCTAATAACGCAGATTTGTTGTTACTGTCCTTTCCCAATGTTTGACCTACTTTAAATCCCATCTTCTCCATAATCGAGAGACCTTTTGATTTTTTACTTATTGGTAATTGATTATTGGGCAGCGGTGTAAGTAGTGATGATTCAGATTTATCTTGTTCAGCTTGGTTAACTTGTCCGAATAACGATACATCCTTGATATTCTCAAAATTATAGTCTGTTGGAGGGCGCTCTTGCACAGTCTGAAGTTTTCTAGGTTTCGAATTCTCATCTTCTTCTATTTGCATGTCTAGGTAGTCATTGGATTCAGTTTTTGTTAGGTTTTCATCAGTTGCCTCATCTTCAGTAGCTTTTTGTGTTTCGAAACTAACAGTAGAAAACTTTAGCTTTGGTAAGACGGTCTTCTTGAGAGGACGAATAACTTCAACCGGCTCTGAATCTTCATCGCTATCGTCATCGAAGCCTAAAGTTTTTCTTTTGTGTGACATTGTGTATAAACCTCTGAGTATATCGTACAATTAAGGTATTTTCATCAAAATGCAAACTTGCAGGGCTTACTTTTTCTTTGTTTAATTTGTAGCTGAGGACTTATATCATGCTCAGCGATGAACCAAGAATAGCCATAAAAATGTACACTACATAGATTCATACTCTATCACAACAGAATTCCTGTATAACACTTGTGAGAACCATGTGACCTCTACTGGTATCATCATTATTATCATCGTTTTCATATTAATAGCTATAATCATATATACCTTTGCAATCATGGTAAGATACCTTCTTCACTTAAACGTTTATAATGGTCATCTTTGATTCCAGTTTTCCACAAGTCGTGATTTTCTCCTAACAAGTAAGTGATGGTTTTCTTTGCAAAACCTTCTTCACCAAGGTAAGAAAGTTGATCAATAACATCTTCAAGTAAGAAGGCTTTACCAGTGGTAATACCACTTCCTAGACCTATATAGGAAACATTGACAACATGGATATGGAAATGGTAGTAAGAAGGTTGGTAATGTATGAACAAACGTAACTGATCTGGTTCAATGGTATGATTATAGACTTGTGCAACAGTCTTTCTAATCTTTGCTCCAACTTTTTTCAACCATTCTTGGTGATTAATATTTAGATCTCTTAAAGACTTGATATCATCACGGTATACTATAGCAACAAGATATAGAGAGTCGATATTGACACCATCCCATTTCATGTCTGGTAACAGAATGAACCCATCCTTACGATCGAGATCATTGTAGATGATTCTTTCTGCTTCAGCACCTTCATATAAAATATTCTTGACCCATTTGATTCTGTCTCCAATTTGGGTTTCAATATATGGTTTAACGTGTTTCTCATACATCTCTGGAGTCTCTTCAACAACATGGATCTTTTGAACACTATATTTTCTTATATGCACATCGGTAGCTGGCCAAATGAGATTTAGTTTAGCAGTTGGGTTCTTTGTGATTTCTTGCTTTAAAGTACAGAACCCCCAGTAGTAGATAGTATTATGGGCAGATGTTGAGATTTGGTCAATTGCATTAATACATGAGTATTCACTATCACATAGTCTTAATGGATTCTCATTGTCAGTATTCTGATCGAAAGTGAAGTGAGATTTCTCAACAGTGATAATTGCTGGTTCAGAACGAATTGACCCTAGCAAAGAGATGATCTTAGTCTGAGGGTCTGAACTCAAGATCTTCTCAAATTTGAAGATAGGAATTAGTTCTTCTAGGGACATTTTTAGTAGCCTATTGTTCTATGTATCTCTTGAGGCTCTACCTCAGTCTAAAACCAAAAGCGACTAGGATTTTTTTTCTTGTTGCCAGCGGCTGACATAAGACAAATAATATAACTTGCTGCAACCCCTGAAGAGACCCAGGTTTCATCATACGATCTTCCAATCAACAACTTTTATAGTTTGCTATACTTCTCTGCAACTTTTCTGCGGCGTGTCTGACACCTCTCTTACACAGCATAAAGGCGCCCCAAAACACCATGTTATAAGGTTAAGCCGTAAGGTAATCAAAGTTTCAATCTAATGAAAAACTGATGAGCCTGCCTGGTTCACAACTGGGCAACTGCCCATGTCCCCAACAGATCCCGCGTTTACGTAAGTGCAGCGAACAACCAACCAACAACCAACATACAGATTAATTAACCAGTCGATGCAAATGCGCACCTCTGCATCTACATTTCACAGAAGCATTGACCATGGCGATTACTGAATAATGAATAGTGAACATTGAACACTGAACCAGTGATTGGGAAGGGGGCTTGTACAAGAACCAGCACTGAAGTGACGCCCGCTGATATGACATAGAGCAGTTCATGCTGTTGATAGCTCTGAGTGCATTTTCACGCCTTACATCTGAGATATGATTGTTTCACGTGCGTGTACTCTTCTAACTGTCTATCTAAATTATCTTACAATCTCTACAATTCCACCAGCCAGGGTAGGATCACATTAAGTGCTGGCAACTGTAAGTCATTAATATCAAGATGCTCAATACTGAGACATCTCGGATAGTCATGTTTCAGAACTAGCTGCTCAGATACTTCATGAACTAGTATCTAAGTTGTAATGCTAGGATCAGAGTGCTGAACATGTCCTATGGTTAACTAAGGTTCGATACAGCTATAATAGCTATAATAATGTAAGAGGGGTTCAACCGATCACTACTAATAATATTATACAAATTGTTATAGTTTGTCCAACAGGGCGTACTGTTCAGATTTGGTGTACTGTATAATGTTGTCCTGAAACGTCCCTCAAAATGGACACCAAAGCTGGAAGAATAATCGATGAAACAATATAAACTTCTGGAACCCAAACTTTCTGTGTTCTAATGCACCGAGACCAATAAAGTTAAGTTTTAGCTATTACTTCCAGGTCCAGCTACTGTTAGCCACTTAATCATCAAATTTCATTAGGTTTGTTTATACTCTGTTGGTGAAATTGAGTCAAGGGGAATAGTCCCGGTATACCTTTCTGATATCTGTTTATGTTATGCTTCTGCAGTTAATTGCACAAAAAGGCAACATCTTTTCAACAAGATGCTGTGCAATGTACATTGACATGTAACAAGAGCCATACTAAGCAAAATCCTTGAACGATAATCAAACACACTGCAGGTAAACAACTGAAAAGCACATACTAATGGTCAAACAAGAAGGTACGGACTTTAAAGATTTTATTGACCTCATGACCCAAAATCTCATAAGCCTCTCTTCAGTCATAACTCTAGTGACTATAGTGCTTGAATGATGTCAAGTTTCATAATATGAAACCTGTCCTTTAAGGTTGTTACGATTAAATTATGCAAACAGACCCCACAAAACCAAGCATTTATTAGCACTGTTTGTGCAGTAGCCGACTTAAGGTACATAAAATCTCACAGTAAGCATAAAAACCTGCAGCTTGCTGGAATATGCTAGCCGGCCTCGCCCAGACTGAATTTTTAGCCATACTGGAAAAATCTCGCTTATCCAGCCTGCCTAAGTACCTAGTGCCTACTGCCTAGAAGTTAATTGATCCACTTTGAAACATTACATAATCCTTGTGGTTGGCCTTACTCATTCCTACAAGAAGAGGATTCGGGCACACACTGAGCTGAATAGTGGTGCAATAATCAAATACCCTTTTCTAGAAACTTAGCAATTAGTAACTTTTCGTATAGATCATTTCACGTTACTTTATATCAGTTAACTGTGTATAGTATAGCTGCGGTAGATGGTCACTGAATAGCGACAAGTGTGTCCTAAAGCCGGTACTATTGTCTAATAATAGCACATACTACCACATAAATCATGCTTCTAAAGTGGATGACGTTGCAGCTTGCGCAAAATCTACCAAAGTACCAAGTTCCACTACGGTTCTCTGAATTGATATCGACACGGCCAGTGCTAGCTTCTCAGGTGCTACAATCAGGAACGAATGATCTTACTTCTACTAGGATTATTTCTCGCTTCTCAGTGCTGGCTCTATAAGTTGGATAATATGTCGATATTCGGTTAGCTTGTGCTGAAGTTACCGAAAAAATATGTAATTTGCCATTAAAGGACGACGATCAATCAATGAAACAAGGAGACAAGGTTCCTCGATACTTTTGCTTGAATGTGCTTCATACTCCATAGTACTCGCCGTTTAGTACGAGTTCTCTTCCTAACTCACAGTATGTACTAAGGTATCTGCCCCGTCACTCTGCTCACTGAGATCTACATTATGAATTGTACGTAACTTATGAAGCCTACCGACTTCCGAACTGTTCCGGCAGTTGGCAGGAAGCCAGGACAACAGAATTCGGCATATTCTAGACAGGATACGGTACCACTATAGGCAGAAGGTAAGAAACGGGGCGCTCTGGGATCATGGTAGAAATCATTTTGGACTGCCTGGAGATTGGAGAATGGTCAACGGGGATCACATCTAGAAATCAGTTAAACTCAATTGTTGAGTAGTTGCGAACCTGTAAGTCATAACCGATTCATCTTCATGTTTCATCGTCTTCTGAACTTAATTTATTTCCCCATGTCTTTATGATGTAATAGAGTAAGGCTACCTGATCCAACTATAGGAGCCTTGACATATTGCTGGTTAAGACTTCCATTTTAGATCGGAAATGATCTGAAATCAACCGGAGTGTGGAGCAGTACTACGCTTCTGAAGTAGTAAGGGTGGTTCCCTCAATAGTATATCGATGCAAATTACAAAAACTGGAATCTGACAATGGTACAGCAGTTTAAAGCTGTTCGATCAGCCAAAAGTACATACATCATGTCACAGGCTGGTAAATTATAGACAACTTGGATGTTGACAATCTATGATCAGCCATAGTAAGATTAAATTGCTGTGCTATATCAGATTGCTATGATTTGTAGAGCGTAGCTCTTCAGTAATTACAGACGGCGAATGATAATTAGTAGTATACCTTGCAGAATCAGTGACCACAGCTTAGTACTTACGACTTGGTACTTCGTAGTGAGTACCTGGAGTTGGTATCATGATATAGTAGACATAGACAATGAGAATCGCGTGAGGATCGACCCTTCGGGCTCTCATTATTGGCACTACAGTATGAAAGGTAGAGAGGAGACTGGAGAGCTAAACCTATTTGAGCCGAATACGTTGACACTTCTGGCTATCTGTACGAATGTGAAATACGATCTTCCGCAGAGTCCGGCTGGTTAGCAAGTTGGCACTGGCTCTCAAAATATTTGGTCCTTATGATTTATGGTGTGTGATTTGTGAGCGGTTATTTGTAGTTTATAAGTCCCTCCCTCCTTGAAACAAATAGTAAATCGGATAATCTACTAATCATCAAAATTACATTCTAAGAAATCACAATAGGCTTTCGAGATGCATGAAGATGTAGGATGCAAAGATACATGAAATTATCCAGAAAGAATTACGCATAGACTGCATGCATATGATCCAAAGGTATGTAATACATATACGTAAGTGTAAATATCAACACAGGCACGCATTAATACATAATGCATGGTACATAATACATGATTTTTACCTGGTAAATAGATTTCTGATACGCTCAACGATGTACACAAAATCATTCAAGTTCCCAAAAAACCGTTTCCATGTAGAAGACTGCAAATGCATGTAGTAGGATGCACTATGTGTATTCTGGGTACTTAGACCTAGCATAATTGTTCTACCTAAATCCTAGTTTATCTTACGTATAGACGCCGGCGATCGATTCTTTTCAGCAAGCTCCTGCGACGTTGCAGTTCACACTTCACACTGTTTTCGCATTCTGGTTGCAACTTGTGAGATGCGGTTCCAATAATCCATCCACCAGGTACGATCAACGAGGATGTAAGCGTAATGTTTGAGTAGTACTGTAAGGAAATCGGGGTTATTTGTAGATTCAAGAATGCAACTAGGGTATTCCCTGTACTTTGCCAGTGGCTGGTATATAGTACTGGTAGCTCTAATAAGTGTCTTTAAGTCAGGTAACAGAGAAGTAACTAACAAGTAACTACTGGAAAGTGATTGCTGCATTGGATATTGAAGCCATTGGACCGCTGCATCTACGACTAACCGACAGCAGCTACTAAATGTTTGGGTTGCCAACTTTAAGTTGGGTCCATAAAGTACAAAGTACCAACTACAGGTCACAAAGTCTGGTTGCGCTTGGCTCTGTTTTGATTTCAAGTTGAGAAGTAGCTCAGATTGCAGGATGCAGATGCCGGTGAACGACAGTTGGTAGTGTTTTTTTTTTTTTTTTTTTTTTTTTTAAATCTAATTCTCGTAATAATACCGTAATGCGTTAAATACTGCCATGTAATATTGTAGGTAACTGACCTCCGACCTGTCGGTAATGGCTCACAGCAGATTCAGCAACATATCAGAAATGAAGCGCCAATAGATATTAGCAAAAGGTGCATAGCATGTTATTATTTTCGTAGTTGATGGTTGTGCTGTGACTTGAAGAGCAGTTGTGGTCCAGTGATCAATGGAAGGTACTGGAAACTGAAATTGAAAACCGAAGTTTGTTCTGTGGTCGCGAATCCTGATTTGCGTATGTTGAGTTCTGAGCTTTGACTACCGAGGAGGCTGTATTCTGTACTTGCATGCCAGAGAGACGCAGGTTCCACTTAGTCCATGCAATTGAAAAATCGATGAGTAGTAAAGTTGCTACTTTACTAATAGAATGATGTCTCGCCTTAACTGCGTTTACGCACACAATGATGCATCCAACTTTTCTTCACAGAAGTGCGTCAAGTACGGTTTTGATGCATAGATGGCAAATCTGGTTGAGTTTCGAATAAAAAATCACCAAAATTCATTCGCCTGAAATGTTTCCTTTCTTCTTTCTCTAACCTTGTTTCATATTTTGTTTTTGTTGGTTGTTCCTCCTACTACCCACATCACTAGTCAAACAACCATCAAAGCATCTTTCAATCTATAGTGGATCACTAATATCAAAGAAAATGTCAAAACGTTCACTTCCTAGCCAAGGAAGACCGCCAGTGAAACGTCAAACTCCAAATACCCCAAAGGCAACAATTGAAATAAATCAACAACAGCAGCAGCAACAACAAGGCCAGGAAGACACATTATCTAAAGCCCAGAAGGATTATGACGTTGCATCCGTCAAAACTTGGACTTCGATTGGTCAATGTGCTATTGTGTTTCAGCTGTATTCTTTGGCCGTACAAGCTTATGAATCGTCCTTAAGACATGGTCCAGATAGTACAGAAGCACTTGTAGGATTCTCCAAAGCTTTAAAGCTACTAGATCCTAACCTGGGCACAAAACAATCAACCGAAGTACTACTTGCTTCTCTACAGAGATTTCCACATCTTTCAAACGACTCCACACTTTGGAGAGAATTGGCTGAAACTCATTTAGCTTCAAATGAAATAGAAAAAGCCCATCAAGCAATTTCTAGAGCGCTTACAATAAATAATAATGATTCTGAGTCTCTACTCATTGGAGCTGAATGTTTGATCAAACTAGCAAACTACCAACATGCAACTGCTACATTACATTCTGTTATTCAGTCTTTTTCAAACCAATCTCAACTTAATGAACAAGAGATCGATATACTAAGGAAATCACACTTTAAACTTGCACAAATCGCCGCTTTGGAAAATAACCCTAAGGTCGCTACATCTGAAATGAAATCAGCATTATCCCTACCTCCTGCACCACCATCAAAGATTAATGAGCAAGCAACATTATGGGCTTTTTTCGTCACATTACGTGAAAGAACTGGCGATTTGGAGGAAGCTCTAAAAATATCCCATGATTCTTTGTCGTTATTAGGCCATATTCCAAAGCTGCTTATCACAAACGCTTACCTTCTACTAATACCCAACACTAACCACTACGATCCTCACCAGGCTATTTCTTTATTAGAAAGTGCTATTAATCAAGAGAGGCTGAGTCAAGGACCTGAAAAAGATGAAAACTTCTTAGTTTGGTATCTTCTAGGAAGAGCTCATTCAGCTGTTGATCAACCAAGAGAGGCTTACGATGCTTTTCAAATCGCTTTACGTATTGGTCCTTCTTCACCATTACCTTGGTTAGCTGTTGGTTCTCTGTACTTAAGAATGGGACAATTACCAGATGCACTTGCCGCTTATTCACAGGCCGCCAGACTTTTAGTTGATGACCATTCAGTTCCTGGCACTGCTGCATCTGCCGCTGCATGGGATGGTTTGAGTTGTGTTTACGAACGTTGTGATGATCAAGCTCACGATGCCGCCGACGCTTGTCTTCGTGCTTCTTCTTGTTTTAGAGCAGCTGGTGATCAAAGAGCAGCTTCACAATTCGAACAAAGAGCACATTCATTGGCCGCTGCTGCTTCCGGTCAAGCACCAGTTCCAAGTCTGAAAGGACCACCAGAAGCACCTTTCGCTTTGTTGAGAGAACTTGTTGCTTTTGGATCAAACCCTGATACTCATTCTGTTGGCCAATCATCTGCTCAAGGTCCTCCACCTCAGCTTCAACATCAAACACAAGGCTCACCAAATGATAATCAAGGACAGCCTCAACAGGCACTCCCACCAAGTCAAGTCAATGGACAACAAAGTGTTCATCAACGTAACTCACCTGTTCAAGCTCGTCAAACAGTTCCTCAACAACAGTATCAACAACAGCCATATCCAGGCCAACCACAACCTGTTCAAAGAGGTCCAGTTGAAGTACCAAAACAGTTCCACCATTTACCATTACCTAAAGGCTCATTAGTATCTACTTCAAGATCCAATACCCCAGAGATCGCTTCCAAGTCTCATGGCACACCAGAAACTAACCGCCAACCACCTCATTGGTCTCCTGTTCAATCAAATGTCCAACACCATCAACAGCAATCTGAAGCTGAACAAGTTCCAACAAATGGATCTACATACTACGTGAATGGACAACCAGCAGCAAGATCGGTTATTGTTACAAAAGGTACACCAATCAACGGTACTCCAGGCCCTCATGCCCCTCAAAATGGTAATGATTCTCACCCAGGTAGACTAGCTCATCAAGGTCAACCAAGTACTCCTCATGTTGTTCAAGGACCAATCGTTGTTCAACACCAAAACTATCCTCCAGGTGCTATTCCTAATGGTCAACAAGGATACCTACCACCTCCAGGGTTCTCATTTGGTAGTGGACCACAACCTGCTTCCACCCCTTATGTCGCATGGAGATGATTTCTCATTGATAAGATATCTATCTCCTCAAACACTTTTCAAACATTGTTGCATATTCTGTACTACTATTGCTCTTTAATGTCACTTTCTTACGATTTAGGTTTTGAGATAGTCATGTTTTGCTTCTTTTTTAATTATTTAGTTCTGTCTGATCAGTGATCAGTCTAATGCATATGAATTATGAATAACTTCTTGTACTAGTAATTTAGCGATACCCAGACCCATTGATGATCCGAGCATCCCATGATAAGCTGTTCCAGAACTGGATACATGAACTCTGTGCTGAAGTTGCAGTGAACTCTTTCAACTCTACAAAGCACAGCGTGAGATAGTGCATACTACGTCATGATGATGGTTATATTATTTGACATCAGACTTCTAAGCACAAGGGAACCGCATTATCAGCATGATCCTATGCTTCTCGCCAAACCATGACACTTGAGGCTTGCGGTCAAAACGACCTAGACTTCATAAGTTCATATCCAACTGCCTTTTCGATGAGCATCTCGATGCCCCCTTCTCGCTATTGTTATATTTATAGTAATACATACGGTTTGTTTTGGGGCGTTATCTTTTTTTATTGTTACATCACTCTTTCCATTTCCAATTCCAGAATCTCGAATCAAAAAAAAGCTGCAGAATCTCTAGAAAGTGCAGGAGAACGCGTCAAAAATATTTTCAGGTTGCGCGATTCTGGCCAAATAAGGACGAGCCGTTACTGTTTAGTGTCAAACTTCTGCAATTTGGCACTAGCAGGAGCGACTTGTTACCAGACTAGGAAACTTGCAAATGCACCAAACGCAACACCCAGAAAAAACTTCGCGTTTCATGCATTGTGTTTTAAGACAATTACACTCAAAGTAAGGTACGCTCGGTACACGGTAGTAGGTACACTCTTGTTTTTAGAAAACTTTGATAAAAATCATGCCTTTTGCAAAGTTTTAATGCTATAGGGCCAAAACATTTCCACTCCTTCCACTTCATTTATATACTCATACAAAAGTCTGTGAATCTGTGTACATAGTTTCTATTCTACACATTTGCTTTCTTCTTGTGATTTCTGATCTCTCAAAACACAACAAGGACATCGCATTATCTCATCACTCGCTAAAAATCACATCAGGATCAAAGGTTATAGAAAAATGCATAGAAGTCATAGCACAGTTGGTTCCTTTATCAACGGCCAAACTGAGAAGCCAACCAAGAAGACCAGTAGATGGAGATCTCTACTAGGTCAAAAAGAAACCAAAGCAGATGTATCCCCAGCTGCTATCTCTGAAGCTACTCCTACCTTACATATTCCTAGATCATTAACAACAAAATCATCCCTAAACAAAAGATCAAGCTTGATATTACCAAGCGAGTCTAGAACAAGAAGCATTATCCTCGATAAAGGCATACAAATGGCAAGACACATGTCTACTGCTTGTGATCTATCAGCATTAAAAGTTCACGATGTTCAAACCACTGATCCAAAAGAACTTGAGTTTTACGCCAAGTTGCTTGCTCCAGATGATCGTGGGTCTATCATAGAAGAGGAAGAAAACGACGATGAAAACGAGGTGGATGCTATAGATGAAAATGATCTCATAGATATGTCCTTCAACAACGAAAAATCACGTAATTTGGACACAAACACCGAAGAAACTTCTTTATCATCTGCTTTAGAAGATTACAGACTGTTTACTAGCAAAAATCAAAACTATTTTTCACCAACTGAATCAAACTTTGACCACCAAGTTAAGGATAACAGTTCTGACCAACCTTCATTACCATCTATTCCATCATTTGTTTCTACCAAAACTATCGAGTCCTCAGCTTCTATCAAGAACATTTCTCACTCATTGTGGGTTGGTTCTGAAATCCTAGACCTTGATGAAGGTCTTGAAAAACAAAATGAGGAATATTATTCTGAGTTCTTAGACGTTGATGCTAAGGATATTTTTGATGATCATCCATGTTTCATCAGAGACTACAGAAATGTTGGATCAAGAACCTCGCTTATCTTTCTATGATCTATTATAAAAAGCCACACTCCTTTAACGACACGAAATGAACGATAATTTATTACTATTATGAAATTAAAAGTCACTCCACAAATATGTTACCCTTGACACATTCTTACAGATAACAATGATCTATCGTTTATAGATCTCAATATGCAGACTTTTACACAAGACACAGCGTAGAATCTCAGGACATAGTGAATACATTACCAAGATCTCACACCAAACCTTTCTCCACCTGTATGGTTTCTAGAACGTCCCAGAACAATAGAGATGTAAAATAATAATGGGAGTGTGCACTACTCCAGAAATCTAAAGTTATCACTTTCGCGAACCTATGAGAAATTTCTGGAAACAATGAACAATAGTTAGAGGTGACCGAAATTACCAGAAAGATGGCGTGATAGAGTAATCAATTAGGGGGTACTTTGTTAGCATCTTAACCACAAGGTACTTGGTACTCCATGAAACCTTATCCACAATTGCTATTCCTTACTTTCTAGAAATTTCCTCTATAGCCGGTGATGAGAGTACCTAGAAGAATATAAAAGGACACTGATGTTCTTCAATTGTTTCATGTCGTTTGCAATTCACCAAGGATCAGATCAATTATCGAGTATATCTATTAGCGCACTATAATCAACTACAAACATGGCTTTCAATTCATTCAATTCTCCATTTTGGACTTTTTTCGACAACATCAACGATGAAGTTGAACAATTCAATCGTTTGTTGGCCTCCAATGGTTATGATGATCGTGTCAAGGTTTCACCAGGAACTAAGGCTTTAACTTCTTCAAATGACGATAAGAAGAACAAACAAGTTAGCAAAACCAATCACCCATCCAACAGTTTGATTTTCCCAAGTTTGTTCAACTCTCCATTCTTTAACTCAAGTAACTTTGATGTCGTTCCTCCAGTTGATATCTTAGATAATGAAGAGAACTATGAATTACATATTTCGGTTCCAGGTGCTGAGAAGGATAAGATCAATCTAGAGTTCAACTCAGACAAGAATGAAGTTACAGTCAGTGGTGAAATTCCAGGCCATACTTCAACTAACGAGAAGAACTTGAAGGTCAACGAACGTTCAAGTGGTAAATTCGAGCGTCATATTTCATTACCATCATCTACAAAAGTGAACGAGAATGATATCAAGGCTACTTATGACAAAGGTGTTTTAATCTTGAAAGTTCCAAAAGTCTTGAACGATAAATCAAATACTTCACGTCGTATTGAGATTTCTTCATCAGAATCATGGTCTTCATCTTCTGAGGATGCCACTGCTTCTGCTGGTCAATCTGAAAAGAAAGAATGAAGCGATCAATGTTCTGAACTTTAGGTATTCATGATTTAGTGATGTATATGACATGAAAATATAGGTAACTTTTTGACACAAAAAGTGACGTAGATTCAAAAATAAAGCGTTTATCACGTGATCAGCACAAACGTAATTATTGAATGAGTGTAAGGTGTACGGATGTTGAAAGTGACTGTGAAAAAGTTTCAGCACTTCCGAGGTCAAACACAACAATTACAGTATGTAAATTGGAAATTTCAGTCACGTGCAAACCGGTTTTGCATAACCGTTCAATGTACTCGAAAATTTTTTGATGATGTTTCCAACCATCAAACACTTATTGAAGAGTTTCTTTAAGGAATAGTCTGTGAAATTACTCGCTTAAAAGTGATTATTCTAGTTAATTATAAACATCAACCATAATGAAATACTTAGCTGCTTACTTATTATTAGTCCAAGGTGGTAACGCCTCCCCATCTGCTGAAGACATCAAAACCGTTTTATCTACTGTTGGTGTTGAAGCTGAAGAATCAAGAATCTCTTCTTTATTAGCTTCCTTAGAAGGTAAAACCTTAGAAGAAGTTATCGCTGAAGGTTCCTCTAAATTGGCCTCCGTCCCAACTGGTGGTGCTCCATCTGCTGGTGCTTCTGGTGCCGCTGCCGCTGGTGCCTCTGAAGAAGCTGCTGCTGAAGAAAAAGAAGAAGAAGCTAAAGAAGAATCTGATGATGATATGGGATTCGGTTTGTTCGATTAAGGAATTAAAGCTTAGGTCTTTGCTATAAGAGTTTAAGGTTTTTACAATTAATTAATTACAACATCCAAAACTAATTCTAGACGAAACACTGAGAGGTGTTGAAATTTTGTAGGAAAAAGCCCATGGGCACATCACATTTCATTAAATAATCGTATCACTTTGCAAGAGTTCTTTCAACTTTTCTTTCTTTTCCTCACTCAAGCTACTCCATTTCTCGAGGATGACTTTCAGTTTTGTAAACTCTTGGAATATCTCGTCATTAGTAGAACTTGGTATATTCTTCTGTATAGAAGCTCTATCTCCAATTTTTGAGTCAATCAATTGATTATACTGTCTGAGTTTCCTTGTTTTCTCCTTCAATGTATTCAGCTTGCTAATCTTCTTCAACAGTTCATCTCTCTTTGTATTATAAACTGAGTTATTCTTGGACTCTGCATCATTCTGGGTCAAATCTTCATCAGACACTGGTAATATTGGTAGTTTTTCAACTTGATCAACAACATCCTTTATAGAATACGCCTTATAGTCAGACTGTAGATCATTTATGAACTGGAATGAAGACAATGCATCTATAGCTTTGAGCCTTTCTTCGGATTGTTCCTCCCATATCTGTTCAATCTGATCACATATTTGATAAATGGCTTGTTTAGAGTAAAACTGATGATAATATGCCGATCTCTTTCGTTGTACTTTCGGGTTGTTAGTATGTCAGAATCTCAAATACAAAGAATTCGTCATGAATCCTTACTCACATGCTGTTAATGATCTCGTGATAGATGATCTCTTTATGGCTTTAGAGTTGTTCGGTTCTTGATGCTTCAGATGAAGTCTCTCTACCGTGTCATCGTAACGAAATGGTGAATCTATTATCTTAGTCTGCTGTGAAATGAAGTTACTAAGTTCTTGGAAGTTCTGGGGCATGATCTTTCAGTTGTTGCTAGGGATAAAATGATCGTTGTGAGACAATTCTTTGTGTCAAATGGTTATGGAGCGTGCACAACAACAACAAAGGTAAACAAAACAAACGCCAACTTGGATCTGAAAAGCCCACATCACGTGATCAGCTGAAGGCTAGAAGGGACTCATTTTATTGTCTGAGACCTGTAAATCTAAATCGTCCCATCCTGCATTAGACGTATGCATGATTTTAGACTAGGCAAATCCGCTCAAGTCCGCTGATGGTTTAGTAAGGAATAGATTCAACTGAAACTGAAGAAATAAATCACATGTCATTAATTTGCAGTGCAGAAATAGCATCATAACTCACCATTCCGAGAACTTGGATGATTGGTAGTTTACGGTTAACCAGTGGCGGTTAACTGTTTTTGTGTTTCGACTCTGAAACAATTAGTGGCCTGTAAAATTGTAATCTTGGAGAATCTCCGAAGGCCAAGTGACAACGTTACACTTACAAATCGCGATGTGAAGCTACTTCCACCAAGAGAATTTTTTACAGAGAGAAAGGACTTAGGTACTTAGCTGCATGCAATTATACGAAGCCCATGGGCTTAAAGCTAATTTCGCGCATGATTTTTACTTCCTCCACAGGAGCCATTTCCACATACTTCTGTAAGAGATACCTCGAAACCTCAACCTGGAGCTTACAAGGTATTTGTAGTGATTGGAAAGAAGATTAGCTGCGACAGCTGTTCGATATGATTGAGGTTCAAGTAACTCTTGTGTTCAATGATTGTCAGTTTCTTTTCTTTTGATAGTGGGAACTCTATTACTGATCATTGCAGTGAAAACGTCACTGATTAGCAGTGTAGCTAAATCCAGTTGTACGATGGGGGGAATTAGTTTCACAATTAGGAACTGATAAGTACACATACAGATTGATTATTGTTGATTATTGCCGACGTGATCAGCACTACAGACGGAACACAGGGTCCCCGGATCCACTTTGGAAGGTACTTCGTCTAAAAAACTAGGAAATAATGTAAACCCAAGTGTAAGATATTTAGCGAGCATTGTGTATTATACTACTGAATGACTAGATGCCGAAAACTACGAGTAATATTGGGTAAAAAGTAAGAAAGATGCATTAGGAATACTGATACGAATGCGCTGTTACTTACTCTGTTTATATACATTCTCATAGTTGTCAACATCTTTCAAATGTTTGATACCACTTGGCAAGTGCTGATCATGTCTATATTGGACTAGTAACATAAATATAACGATCTATTTTAATCTTCCAAGTGAAAAACGAGTGAAGACAGGTACCGCTGGCCATACGGTATGTACAAATTATGCAGCTTTCTTATAGACTTCTCTAGGTATGATCAGTTGATAAGTACCAACCTTATTGATTAGTAAACAGTTCGTGATTTTGTTAAAGTAGTACAAAAACGATATATAGTTTGGAAGAAGAGCATCTATGAGGGTACTATTACATAAATACCACTGCTAATCTCTCTAAAAGCATATCTTCTTCGGATGACTAGAATGGTGACCCACCCAATGGTAGTTGCCACACAAAATCAATATGCTCGACTACCTCATCGGCCTTTGCAATGCCCAATTGATTTACTAGTCAGTATATAATTCCAGGCTATACTACATGTGATTTGATATCACATGGATACTTCTACCTGTTGTATAGCTGTCAATAACAGGGTAAAGCACATGGATGTAGGCACTTGTGAAGATGTGAGATTCGACTAAAGCTCTAATTTCAGGTTGATATTTTCGAATACACTTTGTAAACGAGGTGATGATAACCGCTAACTCCATCAATCATTCGTGATCATTTAAACTTCATACCCCCAAATCAACAACAACACTCTAAAAGAAGAAAAAAAACCATCAATGGTGTATTAACATGCCAATAGGTGCACAATCTTTGACTTTTGTATGGTCCAAAGTCCAAACTTTTCAAGTCCAATACCAATATGCAGGCGAATGCGATCCGGCAGGATGCCCGCGTCGGCCGAGATCTCCATAGAGACTTAGTCTCTGTTTTCTTGCCCTGGATTTAACGGAATACCGTCATAGACTAACTATGTGATAATTTATTTGGGCAGATAACTTCGAGATCATAGTAATACTTTGTATAATTGTATCATTGCAGAGTTTAAAAGTTCACAAAAGCTTCAATGCTTACGACTCGTCGTACTTAAAGTTTCAGTCTAGTAACTACAGTACCTCACAGCTCACATGATGTGTGAAGTCTCCATGATATAGCTGGTGATCAATCAGCATCTATTTGCATGTGTTCTCACTTGATTTTAGATACGTTGGCAAAATTTATGTAGTTTGTGCCTGGACAGTACAAAACATGAGAAAGATTCTTCAGAATAGCATAGCCGGTGGATGTGGGGCGATCTAATGACCAATTTACTAGTCCTTTTGCTCGTAGTTAGAACTATAATGCCATTTCTAATCAATATTGATCAACAGTTGGTTACGTCCTGGACTGCCAATATTCGAAACCTCTAAGCCCAGTGTCTATTTATAACACATTACGTACCATGGAAGATACTAACATACCAAAAAAGCCAATATTAGTCGTTATTGACAGCTTTCACAGTATGACGTAGACTTGATCACTAATGTACACACTACCAACTACACACCTTTCGATTCCTCGTTGAGCTGGTAAAAAACATGTATACATGAACAGAACAGTTGCAAGTCCAAAACGTTACTCCGCCAACGCTGTCTTACTAAAGTCATACAGTAACTTATAGGTACTGGGTTTTATAAGCTTATTACAATGATTTCGTTACATTGTGGAAATTTTTTATGTAATCAGTCTGTTTATGCATCATCCGGCTTCTCAATATGGAGACAGTAGACATATCAAAGTGTAATCCATCAATCTAACATCTGAAAGATGGGCTGTGTGATAGACGATATTGTTTAAAACGTAGCAGTGTGAACACCCGTATAGAGTGAGGAGAACTGAATATCTCAAAATAGACTTTAATTACAAGCTAAACAACGTCGCGTATTGCGATGATACATGAGATGATGGTCTGATATTTGGCAGGTAGAGACGTAGCAAATACAAGATCTTTAAGTCTCCCGAAGGCTCCTCAAATACCGATACAAGCTCGGGTTTACTGCTCGGCTCCAGAATGGTAAAGGCTATAGCGGGGTTTTGTGCTTTAAGCTTTGTACCTTTCAATGGACCATTGTGGTTAGTCAGATCAATCATACAGGAAATAATGACTGAAACTGAAGACGGAATATATTGAAGATTGGTTATTGATTAAACGCGGGTTTAAATTCTGAATAAGGCACAATAGGGGAGTCTCATTATTCAAACTAGCCTGCTTAAACGAGCAATTTAATTTGTTAACCTTGAAAAAATTGGTGGAGCGGCAATTGGTTGAAACTTGGAGCGCTGTTATAGAACAATCAACGCAGATCATTCAAGTACGAGAGAGAGCTACATGAATAGACAGGAAATTGCACCAATCCAAATGCTGAAACTAGGAGTGGCATCTGAAAGCGATAAGTGCAAATATGGCGAATCACCATCTAAAGGCCGCTTCAACCTTCTTATGATTCGAGCAGGCCATCAACGGCTGGCGAAGGAACAATGTAGCCTATTTGCAAGCTTCTGTGTTGATGTTGATGTGATGCTAAGCCTCAGTAACAACGACAACGAGTATCACCAGTACCACCAGTACCATTGGACTGTACAGTACAGTTACCGTCACTGTGTTTATGTTTACAAGAGTTTACAAGAGCTTACAAGTGAAGCAGGGACAGATCACAGATCACAATTAGAGGTCATTCCCACAGTCCATAGTCCCATGCAGATTTTTTTTTCAGTCCTTATCAGTCCCTCAGAAGCCGTGTGTGACAGTCCAAATTCGTCTTATGGGTGGCGGAAAAAGATTGCGGACAATACATGCGCCTTCTGAAGCAGTCTAGGTTCAAAAGATCAACAGTCAGGCCCCACAAGCCTCGCATCAGCTTATAGTTTTCATGCTTCGAGCTGCTTTTCATAGTGTGCTCGTTTCAAAGTCCCCCCAGGTCCATCTGCCAGTTCTGGCTTCTAACTTCAAGACAGAAAAAAGTATAAAGTATCGCACTTATCTGTGCTTTACAGTTAACCCAGCCGTGGTGACTCGATTCAAGAAGAGTTCAGACCAACAATGACCTCCATCAACAACGAGCTACCTCCCAATGTTCTCCTGGATAATGCTAGAAAGCTAGAGTACAAAACCTTGATCAAAGAAAAGGTTCTAAAGCCATCGAAACTAGAGCAGTACAATAGCATACGAACTTACCATTCGCATTTAGTCATCAGAGACTCGCATTATCTTACAAAGTCGCCGACCTCATTCATAACGTGTTCATCATGTCACAGAGGAAGAGTACTCAAGATAGCTTCCATTCAAGACTCTACCACTGAAGAAATACTTAAAGAAGTATATAGTACCATCTCTAAGAACCCATGTACGAAGAAAAAGCAGACTTTGAAAGATCAACAGAAGGCTATTTCCAAGATCGATAAGAGAAGCTCATTGTCACACACCGGATTGAACCAGCTTGTGAATCCATTGGCTAAAGACCCATCGATCTTAAGACCTACAGATGACTCGGCATTTCAACATCAACATTATAATATTTCACCAAACAACGGTCCATTAGCACCTTTGATTCAAGGCCAAGTTGCCGCCCCAATTACTTCTTTGAGTCTTTCAAGATACTCTACCAATGGACTTCCATCTTCAAATGGACCACCTCCAATCTTACCTCATCCTTCTACTTCTAGTTCAATTTCCACATCGACCGGCAGTTCCATTAACTCTGGACATCTACTCCATAGAATCCCATCATTTGATGACTTCTTTGATGATTTTGAAGAAACTTCCACAGAATTACCACCATTGGATGAAAAGCTTGAAGTCAAATCTACAGGTTCAACAGTGAAAATCACAAGTTATACCTTATCTTCTTTATTCAATGGCCATTCTTCCTTCCCACCACAAGCAGATCTACTTCAATCTTTAGCTATTGATAACGATATTTGCAGAAACTTTTATCAAAATGATACACTAATAATACCTTTACCTATTTATTCCAACACGCTTTTCATCAAAGATCTAAACAAAGATCACTATTTGAAAGATGATCTATTAGCTCATACAATTCATCAAAGAATTCAAAGATTTGTGGCACAACCAGACTTGAATCTTAACAGTTTCAAGATCGTTATAGTGTTCAATTACTTCCAAGAAGGAATCCCAGACAGACCACATGAACATCAGGGCCATAAATACGTGGGAAACATACACGTTATACATTCTTTCAATGTTTTGGAAGATTCAAGCATGACGTATACGAACTCAAGATACACATTTAATCATAATTATACATGGGTTGATTCTAAAGAAGAAGCCATAAAGTCTGAAATATTCAACGAGCTTATCATCAAGAAGTTACAAAATGAAATATTCCTAAAATATCAACAAGATCTCTTGGGATCTCACATCAATTATTCTGCCATTGAAAGAGGCTCGATACTATCAACTGTTAACTACAGCGTGGATGAGGATTTCAAAGTCACACCTTCATCTTCATTGTTTGTTGTTGTTTATATCACCTTGAAGATCTTGAGGGTGTTGACGAGCGAGGATGGACTACAGATGATCACATATCTATCTTCTTTGAAAGTGAATACGAAACATAACATACACTTGCTGAAATTGCTGTTGAACACGCTTCACGAACAACAACAACGTTCTATCAGTCAGTTACCGGGATTATAATAGAACTGTACGCTAATACTACTGCCACTACTTCTTAATATAACTAATGAGATCTTAATTAATAAACATAAGTTAATGATTAATAAATTGACGTAGCTTTTGTAGGCTGATCAAGCATCTTAAAAATAACATGCAGCATGCAAGAAAAACCCAGAAAGTTACCAAATAATAATTTATAGCGGGTGCACGGGAAGTTGAATTGCCGAGAGACGTCACATATAGTGCATATTACATAATACAGATTACAGACTATACGCTATACATCACAATACGAATATAGTGCCACGTATGATCTATTGTCTAATTATATCTTGTTGGAGAGTATGTTGATGTACACGAGTCGAATCTACTGAAAAGAACTTAATTATCACTTATGTATTTCCAAATAATAAAAACCTGAGTTAGAAACCAAATTATAGAACAGCAAAGATAATATATTTAACCAAACAAATTAATGATTGAATTGCTTATAATTTATCATAGTATTCTTCGTAACCTGGAACTTCTTCTTTCAAACCTTGTCTCTTACGAGCAGCGGTAACAATTTCACCAGCTTTAGAAGTTGGGTCAAGAGGATCAGTGGCAATAGTAGCCCAGTGATCGAACACCATTTGTGGGAAAGCTTGACCACCAGTAGCTTGACGTAATTCACCAGTGAAACCGAAGGATTCGTTAACTGGTAAGTAAGCTTTAACGGTGAATAATGGAGTACCTGGTCTTTGTTCTTCAGAGACAACTTGACCTCTCTTTTTGTTCAAAACAGAGTAGATACCACCAACAGCAGATTCTGGACATTGGATTTCAACCAAGAAGACTGGTTCTTGAATCTTTGGTTCAGCTAATAAGATAGAAGCGTAGGTAACTCTTCTCATGGTTGGTAAGATTTGACCAGCACCTCTATGGATAGAATCAGCATGTAAGGTAACATCTAAGATGTTAACACGGACAGAACGTAATTTTTCATCCAAGATTGGACCAGAAGCAGAAGCCCAAGCGAAACCTGAGACAACGGAATCTTTGATTTCAGCCAAGTATTGGACGGCTTTGGTTTGATCAACGACAACGTTTGGACCGTTACCTTCTGGACCGAAACACCAAATCTTTCTGGCATCAGTGACATCCCAACCGTATTCATCAGCCAAGATTCTAGCACGAGCTTTGAAATCATCTTTTGGAGAAACTTTACCAGATTCAATAGCTTGAGAAACTTCTTCATCTAATGGTTCAGCTTTAACGTAGATACGGTTATGTTTGTTTGGAGATTTAGACAAAGCGGTCATGGAAGATTCACCATCAACAGTTTCTCTGTAGGAAACAACTGGTGGAGAGATTTTCAATGGAATACCAGCGTGATCGTTTTCCAAATCTTGTAAACAAATTTCCAAATGTAATTCACCGGTACCAGCAACTAAATGTTCACCAGATTCAGACATGGAACATAAGACACATGGATCGGATTTGGATAGACGTTTCAAACCTTCAACCAATTTTGGTAAATCGGAAGCGTTTTTAACATCAACAGCGACTTGGACAACTGGAGAGACAGAGAATTTCATGACTTTCAAGTTGTGAGCAGCTTCGTTGGTAGTCAAAGTACCGGATTTCAATAAGAATTGATCGATACCGACTAAACCAATAATGTTACCAGCTGGACAGTCATCGATTGGTTCGACGAATCTACCCATCATTAAAACAACTCTTTGGACGGCTTTAATGAATAAATCGTTCTTTTGACCTGGAACATAGTTTGGACCTTGGATTCTAACTTTTTGACCAGATTTAACGGTACCAGAGAAAACACGACCGAAAGCGTAGAAACGACCTTTATCAGAGGTTGGAACCATCTTGGAGATGTACAACATTAAATCAGCTTTTGGATCACAGTTTTTGATACCAATACAAGCTTGGTCATCAGATGGACCTTCGTATAAGGTGTCAGCTCTGTAGTTTTGAGCAGTGACTGGAGATGGTAAGTGAATAACAATCATTTCTAATAAAGCATCAGCAGCTGGCAAGAATTTTTTCATGACAACTTTCAATAAAGCTTTACCTTCTAATTCTTTTTCTTCAGCTTTCAAGTTGATTTCCAATTTTTCTAATAAAGTTGGAATTTCTTCTTTCTTGAAGTTCATGATAGCAGAGAATAATCTGAAGATTGGGTCCAAGACGAACATGTTGAAAGCTCTTTCTAATGGTTTTCCATCAGCGTCTTTGTCTTTGTTAGTCCATTTCTTGGTTTTTGGGTTGAAGTAAGAGTCACCCCATAGACGTTCCATCATTTTGGTTTTGTCAACACCGAATTTCTTGGAGTATCTGGTAGCAAATTGACGGACAGTGAAGGCCCAACCGTGTAAACCGGAACCGAAAGCAACGGTACCACGTTCTGGGTAGACTTGAACATCACCTAAAACTTTGTCAACGTAAGTAGCAATGATAACGTTAACGGATTCAACAGTTCTGGAGAAAGATTGGTATAAATCTTCTTGGGTAACTTGTAACTCTAACAAAGCACGATCAACTTTGTTAATAACAACAACTGGTTTAATACGTTCACCTAAAGCTTGACGTAAAACGGTTTCGGTTTGGACACAGACACCTTCAACACAGTCAACAACGACTAAAGCACCATCAGTAACACGTAAAGCGGCAGTAACTTCTGAGGAGAAATCAACGTGACCTGGGGAATCAATCAAGTTAATCAAGAAAGAGTTACCAACAGTTTTTTGTTGGATATCTTTGACATCTTCATCTTCAATTTCAGAGTATAAAGAAATGGCAGTAGATTTGATAGTAATACCTCTTTCTTGTTCATCTTTTCTGGTATCCATGAAACGGGCTTCACCAGCTTTGGCAGCAGAGATAATACCAGCTCTTTGGACTAAAGAATCGGTTAAGGTAGATTTACCATGATCGACATGGGCAATAACAGACATGTTACGAACGTTGGTAACGACGTCCATAAGACCACGCATTTGCTAAAAGAAGACATGTTAGTATAACTGCAGTGTATATGCAAAGAACAATGGCATCAAGCTCTCGATTGGGGTGTGCTTTGATTTCATTGATTACATAAGGGAAGGATAAATTTTCCCTACAGCAAAAAATCAGCACAGATAAAAATTCGCCGTTTGTGGAAAAACAGCGAGCTTCATCTCCAACGAGATCAGGAGTCCATGAGGGGTTTGCAACAAAGACATACATCAACTGTGAAGTTCACTATTGTATATTCGTTAGTAAAATATTCATGTAATTTAGGTGATTATTGGTGGATGTCTGCTCTAGTCTTTCCTGATGTAGGGATCTTGCTGGGCCAAAAAACCCATCATCGATTTGTATGTGATAAGGAAAACCGATGACCTGTCAATTGACAAGAGCAAGTATCGCACATACAAATTGTAAGGCAAGTACAGTGAAACCAAAGCTAAAGACAATGAAACATACCCATCTTGACTTGTTAATTTGTTTGGTTAGGGATTAGATGATCTTTTCCTGATGAAATTGAAAAGTTAGAAAGGGAAAAATCGTTAAAATTTTTTTTATTTTTACTTGAAAAAATTTGCACTGGCTTTGTTGGGTTATGTAAGCAGGTCGGGTAACATCACGTGAACTCTTTATCCGTATCAGGAAATAAGAGGCTGATAGTTACGCCGAGCGAGTGAAAAATGTAGCGTAAATATCAGAATGACAGAGGCGGAATGCAGCCAGCCAATCTGCATGTGGTAGCCAGTCCTCAGGAAGGTACCGATGAGGTAGTGGATTAGTAGATAGATAACCCAACAGTTACCGATTACGAACTACAACAAATACAGAATACACTCATTAACGTATATATATCTAGAATACATGCTTCATAACAGACGTTCTTAAAAGGTTGAAACACCCAGGATACTAGCAGCTTCTCTGGCATTGATTGGGCCATCTTCTTCGTCATCATTGTCTTCCTTCTGCTCTTCCAAAGCCTTAGCATCAACATCATCTGCCTCAGCAACTTCTGGGATTTCATCATTCTTTGGGAAATCTAGCACAGACTGAGTGAAATGTGAGGTTTTACGATCACCACTCCAGTCATCACCATGTACGTTTTGACTTGTAGAGTTCTGTTGTTCCTTAATTGGGTAGTTCTCTCTTCCTAACCTGCTGAGTCCACCATTGGCATCGACAGATCTGATACTTGATCTAACTCTTTCCAAGGTGATTAGCTTTCTTCTCTCATATTCAATCTTTCTCAAAACATACTCATTAAGAGTCTCTTTGATCAAATTATCAAGATATTTCATATATTCCTCTTTTTCAATTAACATTTCTGCTGTTATTCTCTTAATTTTCTTACTTAATGCATCTTCTTCATCAACAGCTTCTTGCAATTCTTTGATAGCTGAGTCCACTTTTATAGGATTAATATCCCTCTTAGTTCTCAACTTTCTAGCATTCTCATGTTTAGATTTGGTATTTGCTTGAGCATTAATCAATTCTCTCATCAATAAATGTCTGTTTGTCAAACTTTCCTTGATAACATATCCGTCATTAACGATACTTGTTAATCCATCACCAAATGTTGCTATATCAAGTGTAGCAATTATAGAATCCAAATCACCTATACTTGAAATAGTTCTACCGAATTTAGTCCACATATTTGCCATTCCAGGATGATTTTTCTCCAATTCGTTTAACTCAGCTATCTTATTACCTAGCTCAGATTCAGAAGCACCAAACAGTTTTCTCAATTTCGATAGTTTATCAAGTTTCTCAAGTATAGATTTAGAATTTTGATAAAGTGATTTAATCAATGGTCTAAATTCCGAAAGTTCCAATACTTCATCATATGGGGGTTGTAATTGTTTTAATGTTTTTCTCTTCAATCCAGAAGCAGGTAGTTTTGATTTACTAACCGGTGTGTATGTGTTATAATCACTATCAACAAAATATGCAAACTCCTCATTACGTATCAAGATTGGATTTGATGTAACTCTTTGAAACCATATCTGGAAATTTCTTATTGTCTTTTTGTAATCTTCTTCATTTTGAATACCATATGAAGTATGTGGTGTTGGGATAGCTGGTATGAAACATTCAGGATCAGCTCCATTTAAGAATTTGAAGAATGTTTGGAATTCTTCATATGACTTCTTTACGCTCTTGTAAAGTTTCTTTCTGAATCTTGGTAAGTTTGTTGATAGATCGAATATAATACCTGGGTTTTCCTTTTTGCTTGTCAAAGAACCTGATCTTTCTATACCATGCACTTTAACTGTGATCTTGAAGTTGTTTATCTTATCATGACGTTCTGGGATCAATTGTTCATCCTGGGACTGGGTAGGTCCTTCTGATGGCTTATTTGGTTCATCAGCTTGTGAAGCATCCTGTGCCTCAGCTGGGTTCACAGAATCAGAGTTATCTTGTACAGGTTCTTCCTGTTGTTGTTGGTTTTGATCTTGTTGGTGATGAGATTGTTGGGGTTGTATAGAAGGCTCAGCAAAGGGATTGTTGTCAAACTCATCTGGATCATATGCTACTGTGGAAGACATTGTGGTTAGTGTTTCAAGAGATGAGTTTTTCAGATCGAGAAGACACTAGATCTCTTATCACCAGCGTTCAATCGTTGAATTGGGTGCTGCTAATTGTTAATTGTGGACACAGGTTGTTTCCCAGTTCAATTCAATCATGACAGCGTATTTTGGACCCGATATCTGGGCACCGGAACTCCACAAAATAACGTGACCAGACCGGTTTATCTCCAGTATCTCGCGACATTTTGGCAGAAACTTCTGGAACAACACAAAAATGGGCAGGATAGTATAAAAGCAGTGACATCTGCAACAATTTGATAGTGCTAACCGCCAATTAACCACAGAATAACTACAGAATAATCACAAATATACACACAATGTCTACTCATCCAGAAGGTATGTACATATTCTGGAGCCATTGACTCCTGATCTCAGTGGTAATCGCCGGCCACGTGACAAGAGGACAGGCTGTTTGCTCTTACATCATTTGTTACACATATACTAACTACAATAAACAGTTTTATGGGCTCAAAGATCAAATGCTGACGATATCACCAAAAACGTGCTATATCTAACAGTGGGAATCCCAGATGCTAAAAACTACAGTGTTAAATTATCAAGCGATGGCTTAAAGATCGAAAGTGATAGCGATGATACCAAAGACCATTACAAATTAGATTTACAATTCTACGACTCTATTGATACAGAACATTCTAGCTATAAAGTAAACGGTGGAAGAATTGATTTCACCATCAGAAAAGCTAAAGCACAAGAAGAATACTGGCCAAGATTGGTCAAAGAGAAACTAAAACTCCATTACATCAAGACTGATTTCAATAAATGGGTGGATGAAGACGAACAAGATGAAGTTGCTGATGAAGCTGAACCTGAAGATGATCAACTTGGAGGTGGAAACTTTGATTTGCAACAGCTATTAGCTCAACAGCAAGCTGCTGGTCAAAACTTCGATTTCAACCCAGCTGATTTCGGTGCTGGTGAAGAAGCTAACGAAGAAGATTTCAGTTCAAGTGATGAAGAAGAAAAACCTACTGAAGCAAAAGACAATGCTGATGATCTGGATGCTCCAAACTAAACTTTACAAAATTAATACACATTTGAAGAGTTTTTCAACTATACATTTATATATATAGAAAAAAAATGACGTAGTGTTTATCTAAATAGCTTGATAGTTCAAAGTATCCTTAGACAAAAGTTGGGATCCAGTCCATTTCTCACCAGGTTGTAAGGTTTTGAAATCGTGAACATAACCAGGTTCTAAACAAACCATATTCTTGTAACCATCTTTTGGTTGGAAATCAGCCATACCTTCAGATTTCTTGATCCATGGGTTCCAAACGACAAGATCAGGTAAACCTTCTCTTGCAACAGTATGAACAGGATGGCCTAAAGCAACAACTTGATTTTTGATGGAATCATCAATCTTTTGATAGATTCTGTCAACTTCTTCAATGAAAGTGACGACTGGTAATTTTTCCTCGTAGGTTTGTGCTAACAATTGATCGTAACATAATTGACCTGGTAAGTTGGAAACCAACACATCTTCAATATCATTCACTCTCAAATAAGTATGGAACAACCAGTTGAAAGCCCATGGGTGGTTATCAGTGTTTTCAATTTCAATGGTAGTTTTCAAAGATTCATCACTTAATTCAATGGAGAGTAATAATGTGAAGTCATTACCTGGCCATAATTTAAGTAGTTCAGGATCAATTTGTTCTGGACCTAATCCGAATTGTACTGTTGGTGGGTTGGCTTTGGTTTGTCCCAAGAATTCCCAGACTGAGTTACGAGCAAAACCATGTTGTGGTAAGTCCTTAGTTGGACCTTCAGTCTTTTTACCAAAAACAGGGAAGACTAATGGAATACCACCTCTAACAGCTTTGGAACCATCTAATTTGGCACCTTCACTTAACCATAATTGTTCCTCACCTTTCAACTTCCATGAGATGACGGTAGCACCGAATTTTAAGATAGTAACGCTTGTAGATTCATCATTTGGATGTTTGATGATGACCTTGTCATCGAGTTCTTCAATTGAAGCCATATTGTTATCTGATAGTGAGCTGATGGTGCTGTTTGGACAAGTGTCTGGTGAATTGCTCTCTTTATCATTTGAACTGACTGGTCTCCGGCAAAAACGTGTAAAACGCTCCACATCGGGAAATTACTCTTTTAGTAAATATACAGTAATAATCAGACTGAAGTTTTATGGGGAAAACTCTCCTTAAAAAAAGTGTTCAACAACGAAACAACAACAAAAACTCAGGAAAGAGCCAGTTCAATCACTCAGTACAAGATGTCTGCACCTCTTCCATTCACTCCTGAGAACAGAATCATTGTGATGAGGCTCTACAGGAACTCTTTGAAACTAGCTCGAGACTGGATTTGTAAAAGGGACCATTTTAGAACTAAGGCATTAGAAATTAGAACTCAGTTCGAATTGAACAAAAACACTTCCAATCCTAAGGAGTTGAGACAGTTGATCGAACACACTAACTCTTTGCTGCTCAAGTACAGACACCCAGATCCATACATTCCTCCAACTAGACCAGGTGGTACCAAATACGATAGATATGTTGCACCAATCCTGGACGATCCTCCACCACAGCGTCCATCTCATTAGATAAACTTTATTGTGAGACGACTATGGGCTTGAATGTGGAACATTTATCCTCCTCACTACATACCTCTCGTGTGGTTTAACTTATTTATTATTTATTAACTATTTATTGCCTATTTATTTATTATAACTTATTTATTTATCAATATTTATATCCATACGCATGGCCTCTATCAACTAGAGCTTCTCATATATATATTGTCCTATATTATAATGTTGACTGTAGGTGTATAATACCTTATAAGCCGCTAGCTGATTGATTTATCTTTGGTATTTGGAGCTAATTATATGAGCTAATGGTCATTGCAAACGACGCGTATTACAAGTATAGTGATTCTCATGTCTTACTCCAAATCGTGTAGTATATCAGTTAGGATTTATTCTATTCCCACTATATCATGTAGCATGACCTGAATGCAGATGACTGGATGTATTATCATAGGCCCACTCTTGTATGTGCGAATCAACAGCTGAAGTCAATATCCTCAATTTGTGCCCATCTATTATTGTCTAGTTTTATTACTTTTGATAGCTCTCATAATATCATGGGGCTGATAGAATCTAAAAAGTATCGCTTTTAATCGGCTAGGAACACTATTTACTCTCAATCTATATCATTATGGGGCTGTGTATACGGCTTATATACCATATATCACACACTTCATACCGCTACGTCAATATCAGTAGAAGTGATTATCAGGTATATTATTTATAAGATGCAGGTTAGAGGTCACTATCAGTGGTTACCTGGCGCAATATTGCTCTAGATGTATGATATTGTAGAGCCACTTGCCATTTGAATAGTCAATCTGACTAAGACCTTAGCCATATCCACTAAGATTGAGGCTATACACCTTGAATTATCGATAATCGTGAACTGTTTCGTAACAACGTTGATATTTTGTACAAGTGAACGAGATAGCCAAGGAACAAAGGAACAGTGAAAGAAGTTCAGCAGTCCTGGAAATGCGACGGAATCTACTAGATCCGTCAAACGCCGTCAGTACCAACTCGTATTGCCCAATTCTTTACTCATATCTCACTGCCTCGTTTTCTAGCTAAATACCTGTCAAGCAAAATACAGATCTTTACAATGGATAGCTTTCTTTTCAACCTCGAAGAATTGAGTGTGTTATGATATCAAATACCACGCAAATCGATCTAGTAAGAAGAATTTAGCATCACTCAGAGTTGCTTAAGAACAATATTCTCTGTATCCAGCCATCTTGACTAGCTAACAACTACCCCAGAAGAAAATATTTTGTTAGTAATAAGTGGTTGATTGTTTAGTCGAAGGCAGCTCTGCATGATACCTGCATAAACGTTGAACCTATACGTATTTTGGCTTTTTCGATATAAACTAACAGTATATAAACGGACACTAAGTCGGTGTATCAACGTGGATACGATCAAATATATGATCATAGCTCATGTTTTTCTATATCATTAAAATTCATTAACACACTCTTTTTCTGATTAATTGAAGACTACAGAACGGTGATCGATAACATGATAAATTGTTCCTACAATAAAGAGTCAACTGTGGACTTTTCTGATACTGTTGGATTTGCTAGCTTTGATGCATCATGTGAAGACCTTGATGTATATACCACTCCTCCATCACAAGTCAATAAAAGATACACAATATTCAAAAAGACTTTTTTTATAACCTTCTTCTTTCTAGTTCTGTCTCTCATCTACAATGTTTGCTCTTTGACCAACCCTTTCTTCCTCCAAGACTTCATAGTAAGAACTTTCCAACCAGATAGGATAGGGCTTCTTATGAATAAGCATGGTCAGTTTAAGAAGCTCATGTCTGACGTTCAATTCTTGAATAAAGATCGTGAAGTGTTGCCGATCCACTCACATAATGACTACTTAAGAAAACATCCACTGTTTGATGCTCTAAGCTTAGGTGTGAACTCTGTTGAAGCTGATGTCTGGAACGTTCAGAATATCAAATACCTCTCTAACACACCTGGATTAGAATTCTTGTTGGATGAAGCTTATGAGGAAGGTAACTCCTTGGATGATAATTCATTGTATGTTGGACATCATAAATCGTTTCTATCATCATACAAAACTCTAGAAAGCTTATACCTCACACCACTTGAAATATTGCTAGATAATGTGAACTCTAAGAATCTTGTCAAAGATCCGCCATCTCAAAAGCTTGGTGTTTTCTATAATGATCCTTCCAAGACATTATATTTTATCATTGATATCAAAAATGATCCAGAGATCGTCTTTAAGAAGATACAAGAAACGTTAAAATCATTACATCTGAAACACTACCTTACAACATACAATACCAGAACAAAACAGTGGTCTCACGGTCCACTGACTATCATAATAAGTGGTATTATACCGTATGAACAGATAAAATCGATGAACGTGAGAAACTGCTTCATAGACTTATCGTTAACTCACTTTCAAGAGTCCACAAACAGCTCATTGGACCTCGATTCTTCGAACTTATCTGAACTGAGCATTTTTGGCTCAGCATCATTAGAGGCAATAACTGGATCCAAGCGGGCTCTATTCAATAACGATGGATTGAGTCCAGGGCAAATAAAAGCTTTGAAACAAGTTATAGATAAGGCACATGAAAGAGGAATCAAGAGTAGAATATGGGGAACACCAAGCTGGCCTATAGCTCAAAGGGATAAAGTTTGGAGTCAATTACTAGAGCTTGGTGTTGACTTGTTGAATGTTGATGACTTGGAAGGTGCCGTTCAGAGATTTTAACCTTTAGTATAGATGGAACTGGTCATCTTTCTAACTTTATATTGATGGTTATTATGAATACAAGGTACTATAAATCTGGACATACTAGTAGTACAACCGCAAGACTTCTAAAAACTCGTGATTCAACTATAGATCGCTACATTGCTGCTAGATCAGCACTAATAGTATTACTGAATATATTAAGTATCACCAAAAAACACAAAGCACAATACATTGTAGACGACTGTATATTCGACATCAGCCATCGAGTCTAAAAGTTTCTATAACTTCACGAATATTATCACGCCCAAAATCAGCTAGCATTCAAATAGTTAAACAGTCCAATAGAAGTCATTGAGAGGACTATCTCACCTGACCAAATTCCTTGATTTATCTACTCTTGGAACTGATCAATGATTTTGGCATGGAAATAATCTAAAGTATATGTCAAGGAATCAGAATCACACAAAACACCATTAGCCAGAGGTAATATTTTACCCTTTGATTTATTTGATTCGACAAGAGTTGAGTTGAATGAGAACTCTTTCTTGAATTGTTGACTTTGAGGATCTTCAACTGATATGAAAAATCTGTACACACCCTTAACTAATTTCAGCTCAATTGACAAGTTGACATACTTATAGGTTTTCTTGAATGTGTTATAATAGATGATATTAAACTTATTCAGATTCTTGGAGATGACTTGGATCTTGACCTTACTCTTTAAAGATACGTTATCAGTTTTGGTTGATTTACCAATCTCATCAAGTTTTGTGACTAGATTATTTGAGTTTTGCAAATATTTGAATAATTGTCCAATACCATGAGAGTTCAAGTATCTTTGAATGGAGATTAGGCAGACACGGTGAGGATTATCTTGTGGTAGTTCAATTTCAAAGTTATCTTTCAGTGTACAAATTTGATCATTATCATATTTGAAAACAATTTCATCTAACTTCACACTGATCAAGTTTAATTTTTCATTCTTCAAGAAGTTAATTAGTTCAATTATTTTGGATAATTTAGTCATTTGAGTTATGATATTTGTTAAGAATGATCCTCTATTTGAATCTAAAGTTTCGAATATTTGAAACACCCCATTTTCATCGATCTTGAAATCATCTAGCTTCAAAGATTCATTTAGTTTACCTTTGAGACTTATAAATATCTTTGAATTTTCCTTGAGTTCATATTCAAGATATAAAACGTCAGAAGCACCTGTGATTGGGACAAATGAATCGGTTTTGATAACAATCAGACCAGTATCGACGACTTTATAGATAGCATTTGTTAGTTCAGAGGTGATCAGACGAGTGAATATTTTCTTAGTAACCAAGTTGATTAAATTTATAGAGCTCTTGTAGTCAATCGTGTCAACATTGAGTTCCATAACATTGTTGAGAACCCAGGATCCAGATATAGATTTTATTGTTCCAATGAAAGTTCTGATTTTACTATCAACCACCAAGATAAAATGCCAGTTTGGAGGCCATCCCCTTCTGGAGTACAGTTTAACATTCTTTTGTGAGATGGTAGTTCCACTTACATCACTTGAAAGTGCAGATAGTGCTGTAGCTGGAGGAGAAATGAATGAAGATGACAAGTTTGATGATGATTGAAATGTAAAGAGCTTCTTCAACTCTTGTGGCCCTAATTTTATCAGATCATTTTGAATCCATTCTGTCACAGATAATATTGATGCAATTTCATTTGATCTTAGATCCAGTCTTATTGATTTTAGTGAAGCATCAATGTTTTTATAATCTTCTGTGTTCAATCTTTTCAAAGAACTGTTTAAGAATGGTGTAGGATTTTTGAAATAGAATAATCCGGTGGTTTGGTTGATTTTCAAAACTGACTTGTTAACTGTCAAGTCTTCAATACCATTCAAGACAAATTCAGCATGCTTGTGTGTAATTTGCTTCAAGAACACTTCAATATCTTCAACATCATGATAACTCTCAACAAACTCTCCTGATCTAAACCATCTATATATAATTTGGTTTGAGCGATTAACACCAATTTCGACATATGATTTCTTGAAAGTATACGAGTTCGTCCAATAGTTAAGAACAATCAAGAATTTGTCTGCATAGTAGTGATGTTTAACATTTTTGAGTTCGTTCAACTTATGATGCAATAGGTACAATTTCATAGTGTTGGTATAATTGACCAATATACGTTCAAGTTCCGTGAAATTGTTGACTTTAAGAACCTCATTGGCAATATGTTTTAGTTTTGAGAAGCCGCCAGTAGGAATGTTACCACTTTGTAGAAATCTAAAGTCAATCATTGTAAATGGGGAATCCTCATCCAGTGTACTCAACTGGAATTCATAGTCAGCGGTGGTGATGGTCAATCTTCCATCTTTGATATGATAGTCAAGAAAGCTTTGGGGTATTTCTTCGACTAATGCAAATTTTGAGGAGAGAATGATGTTAAGGTTCTGTAAAACATCAAGTATTTTTTTGTTAGTCAACTTTTGTTCAATGAAATTATGAGTAGGCAACGTTGGTCTTCCGATATTCAACACTTCTAGTGCAGTTATAAGATCTGGGTTTGGAAGTTTTGCACTCAATAAACTTTGGTTCAATGTTTTTGTCGACCATATTAGGTTGGTGAAATGGTTGGTTTCTTCACGTAACCATGCTAGTAAATCAATCAATTTTGTGAAGTCATAGGCAGAAATTTTTGACCACTTTGTGAGAACAAATAGCCGCACAAACTCTTGTCTCAAATAGACTATAAGCTCCAATAGTTTCTTCTTTTTTGCCTCATCATTCGGTTGTATTTGAACAACATGGGACAGTTCAGCATAAGCAAATTCACTAAACTTTCGAAGAACTGTAGATAGAGGTATTATATTGGCGGTTATATGGGGAATTGATGCAGTAAGTTTCCCATCCTGGGTAGATTGTCCAGAGTGTTGGATCTGACTCATATGTAGACAAAATTAGATGTTTATTTGATGATTGATGGTTGTTGGGCCTGTTTCCGTTCGAAGTCAAAGATTATTAACAAGGTGTGACAATGAAGTTAAGGACAGTGAGTGGAAAGGGTGAGGTGGGAAGTTCAGAGATATCCTTTCAGATGACGCTTTCACCAGTGAAAGTGACTATGTGATATAACAATTTAGCAATGCTCCACAACTATCGATTTACTGTGTTTGACGTGCTTTGTAATTTTTCAATCTTCACCAAGTTCACACAGAAAAGCCAGTTTCGCCAATTTGTTCGCGGAAAATGGCGAAAATTAAAATTGGTTTCTGTTTTCGCCTTTTTTCTGTTACCATAGTAATTTAACAATTTCCGCGAAATAATTTTGTCCCGTTTGAGAAGCGTTTGTTTTGAAAAAGCCCAGTTTTTGTTGGTGTTTGTCTTTTAGTGGGAGCGCTAAGGCGCTTTTGACAGTAGAAAAAAACAAAAACAAAAACAAAATTTCTGATAAGTGATTTTTTGAAGAGTCTTCACCTTTTTGGTATCCAGAAGAGACCTCCCAGTACTTGTATAATAAGTACAGCTAACAGTGAACATAATTGCTGGTGCTAATCCTGCTGACTTAGAAAAACAGGCGCCCTGTTCTTACTCCCTGGGTCATCTGTCAAAGTATTCAGTACAGTGCTTATCGGCGATAATCATTTTACACAAACTACATTTTACTCATTTGCTTTCCCATAAACCTGCAGGCTTCTCCCAAGCGGCTAGTCAATTGTGATACTCGCATGAACTGAAGAAAACTATATATCATTCACTTCAACTTCAGGTTAATTGAGCGCCCATCATCAATCACTCTTTTTCTGCCCAAAGTGCATTTATTAGGGTTGAATTGCAAACTGGAGAAGAAGGTCCCGCCCGAAAAATATATCAACAACAACCACAACCAATCAAAAAGTCATGACATACGACAACTCTTCTCGAAATCGAAATCCTTTCATGAAGGCCAGTTCCTCTAAAATGGAATTCAGTCTAAATACCAACGATAGCGATAAGGTTAAAGAACCTTATGGTTTAGGATCACAATTACATATTCACACTGCATTGACTGATGAGTCATCAACTCTATCATCACCTATTTCACAAGAGATTGATCCATTAACAGGTCTACCTTCACCACTGATACCTGAGGTTCCAAGCTCGACAATCATTGATTCATATTCATCTCCTTTATGCTCCTCGAGATATCCTAAGTCCCCTAAAAAGAAAACATATGGTAGTCTGACTTCCAGACCATCAACAGCCATTCAAGCTGATTCTTTCAATGGACGTGTAATGTCAGAATTCCAACCTGCTATTACAAACCTGAATACTTCTGCTGCCAGCCAAGTTTATCGTCAGACTTCACCTCCGAAGAGAAACTTTTCTTCTCCGTTGAAATCAGGCGCTGAAAATACTCTAGAGAGGGAGTCAAATAGAACCTTGGAGGAAGCGGTACCATCTTCCAATGACCTCATAATTGAAGGAAGGGATGTCTATAATGGGAAGCATCAATGGAAAAAAACTAAACAGTTAGGAAAAGGAAACTTCAGTACTGTTGTTTTAGCTGAATCGACTGAAAAAGATTGTCCTTCTATTCTACGAAAAGTCGCAGTTAAAATTGTCCTGTTACCAACCAACAAAGAAACAAAAAATCGAGTTGAAAGTTCACTATCTAGAGAGCTCGAGCTGTTGGCTATAATGCAGCATCCGTCTATTATTAGCTTATTGGCACTGTCGACAACCAAAGAAAAATATCACATCATTCTACCGTATATGCCAGGTGGTGATTTGTTTGATGTTGCTGCTAAATACAGAAAATCCATGTCACCATCCCTCATAAGGAATATATTTGCTCAAATCGCTATTGGAATATCATACTTGCATCATAACAACATTGTTCATAGAGACATCAAGCTTGAAAACATTTTAGTGAAACTAGATGTTGAAACCCTTTTATCAATCACAGACTTCAGTCATACACAACTAATCAGCATTACTGATTTTGGTCTCTCAAGGAAGATCGACCCAAATGATCCATTGCTAACTACAAGATGTGGCTCAGAAGACTATGTTCCTCCAGAATTGTTGATCGGAATACCGTATGATGGTAGACAATCGGACAGTTGGGCGTTGGGTGTACTTCTATACTCTATAATGGAAGGAAGACTACCATTTGACCCACCACCAAACAAATCAGTACGAGGTAGACAACCAAGAGTTGCACATAGAATTGCAAGGATAGAGTGGAGTTGGTTTACGTTTGATGATGAAACGAAGAACATCCAGTGGTCAGAAGAAGATTGGGCCGATGCCAAAAGCATCGTTGAGAACCTATTAGTAAAGAGAGAGAACAGACTAACTTCCAAACAAGTATGTGATAACAAATGGGTCAATGATGTCTTAAATGACGAATTCAAGAACTTCAAAGGTTTAAAACAATTAGAGACAACAGCTATACATTACTAGAAAATAGCATCATAGAATATAATAACTAATAAAACGCATTAATAGAAATCCACTTCTGTAGCACTGCTCGCATACTATGAGCCTATAAGATATCTCGATGATCGAACAAATATGGGAACCAACGTCATTAGTTGGGCGTCTTTTGTGCAGCTGATGCATGGAACAATCTTAATATACATACGTCACTGGCCAAAATTAGATAAGCTTAAATTTTGAAAAAGACAGATCAGTTGAACAATTAGTTGTCTAAGGGTTACTTTCAATTACATTAATGAGAATATGACAGCCAACCGCTATTGCTTATTTGAAGGGCCTGTCTCGAGATGGTATACTGCTTGATCCATAATCACTCTGTGGATCAATAATGGTCGATATACGTTGATCAATTGCTACGTGAAGTTCATTTGGGAAGGTCTAGGGAGGAAGATGAAAAACGCTTTCTAGTCAAATTGAAGGTAAAATGCTTGACTACCGATACATCATCTATTTGTGGTCTCACTGATGGCTTATAAAGACTAAGGCTGCTACATTTATACTATATACTATTCAACTTTCAACCACCTTTGGTTCTGTTTCAAACTTGTTTCATATAAGCAAGAAATTCGCGGTGTTCTTTGTTTTGTGTCATAAGAGCTTTCAACACTTTTGTGTCATTCTTTCCTAGAGCTAACGCAATAGAAGGGACTATTCACTTGCAACTTGGTGTTAACAAAGGTGCATTGGTCGATCAACTACTCAGAGTCATGCCAATTGGTCCATATCTCTTTGTCAAACTTTTTTCAGCTACAATATCACGTATTAATGATTTTTGGTCGGCGGCTATCAAAGAACTACTGAAGCACAATCATGGCAACTCTCCAGCTCTCATAGAGCCTCCCTCGTATGATGAGGGTAGATATGGCACTGTGGGTGATGCCTCTTCTTCTACTGATATACTGCCATTGGAAGATTTTGAACTGTCAGAAGACGAATTTGAAAATGAAGGTGAAGATCTACAAGCTTTGAATGCATATGCAACAGAACCTTTTCAAGATGACTATGGCGATCTTCTCAAGAAGTTTGGTGACTTTCAATTTCAAGCGCCAACTAAATCTCTATATTTTCAGGATGATAGTTCTATTTTCACTCCAGAAGTATGCATTAGATTCTTTTCAATAATTGTTGGAGTATGCACTCTCATTGTTGTGATCTTAGCTTCTGCTGCTTATCTACTCACAGGAAAATCGAATATAGATTCTGAAGAGGTGAAAACACAGGATCTCCTGGTTGAGATAGTGGGTCAAGATGAAGTGGGTGCTGACCAAACGATTGATTCTTACTTGGAAGACGAAAATTACATTGCTGATGAAAATTTGGTAAACTATGAATCACTTGTTGATTCTAACCATTCACTGAGTGGAATCTTGGATGCGTTTGAATCAAAGGAACCTACAACTCCGTCAAGCATTGATCTATCATCTCCTAAGAGACCTGACACTCACAGTGTTGAGTCTTCACCTCTTGAACTGAGCTTTCTATCTGAGGATCTGAAAACAGCTAGAAATAGTGATATTGAAAATGAATTAAATACCTTTTCTTTGGATACTGGTCAGGAATTGGAAGTTGTTGCTACCGATGGGAAGTCTGGGATTACACTCCTTTTCAACAAAGCTACGTTTTGCAGTGATAATCAACAAACCTCGGACCAATCTAGGATTGATGTAAAATTACTCAAACGGCCGCTGAGTAAGAAGCTCAATTATGAAGTGGATCCTATTAAACCAATGGAAACTGATAATATTGTCTTCAATGAAACCCAGCCAACTATTAACTGCACCACTGAATGTGCATCAGATAAACTGGATCTTGATATAGACAACAGTATGGTTACCAATAAAGATACACCCTATGAATCCTCCCCCAAAGGAACCCAATCTATTGATTCTTCCTCCTGTAAATATGAACCCTCAAAGGCTTCACTTGAGCTTCCACCCAGTATGCCCTCCTCTGATGTGATGGAACTACTGATTGAGATTGATCGTGAAGTACCTCAAGAAGGAAAGCCAGAAAATCGGAAGATTGACCAGACCAAAGTTTCATCAGGCGAAGAGCACTTATCCCAAGCAAACGATATTCCTAATGAGCCAACAACTTCATCTCAGGGTGATTCGAATAGTGATCAAGGATCAAAATCTACAGAACAGGATAATCACATAGCACCTGACGAAGATATACCCGACACCTACATCCCAAGAAGAAGTTCTATCTTAAAGGTGATTTACAATGGAGAAAGGCAGAAAGTTGAGCAATCATTAAGATCGTCTAAAATCCCAGTTATATCACCCACTAAAGGACGGTTATCGAGGTCTAATATAAAAAGTCCCTCTTCCCCTTCTCTACCCAGACCATCACACACAATTAATCACGATATAATAGAGCACTTCTTTTCAAATGGGGAACAAACTCCTGATGTTGAACTTTATTTGGAGAAGGTATTCGGTAAAGACCCAGAAATACCCATCGATGAGGCTCTAGTTGAGAACTTGCGTGAGGAGGATATTGGCGATATTGTTGACGTATTTTCAGGAAAAGAGGATTCGACCAATTGGAAAACGAGATTTGATCATCTTGATATCTTGATATGTCATCTAAGGCTACGCCTTCCGGAAGAGCACTATGAAACTTTTCAGGCGAAGATCCACGAACATTTGGGAGATATTTTGGATATGATTGGAACTCCACGAAGCAAACTATTACCAAAAGTTATAATTTTCATCAGAGACTTAGTTTATTATGGAAATAGTCTAAGTAACGAAGACTTTATCATATTGATTCACTTATTATTATCGTTGACTAGAACAAGACAGCCGCTACGCAGCACTACTGACCTTGCTTTGAAATCATTATGTTTGATGATTATTTCCATAAATATCAGCAGCTTCATATTAAACTTTGATACATTGTTTTCTGATATTCTTGCTTCTACAGCTAGTACTATAGGAAGGGAAAAGTATGCTTCCTTGTTGATGATTAAACTTTATCTCCTAAACAACATTCACAAGATTGAAGGATCAGGGCTTGAAGATGCTATTCGTAAACTTATCAAGTTTATACCAAACTTATGCCTAGATAAATTACGGGAAACTAGAAGTGAAGTGATCGAGATATATTTGATTTGTCACAAAGTTGGCGTATCAACCGAGCTATTGAAATCGTACCATGAAGGGTTAACTACATATTTGCAGAAGCAATTGCCACCACCAAATTAAGAAGAAGAAAGTATATAAATGTGATTGATATACATGAAAGTTCGGATTGTTGTAGGTTTATCGTAGTTCATCTCATTGTGTTTGTTTACTTGTGTGTTTTTTTTTTTTTATGCATCTCAACTTATGTAATTGTGGAGGTGACAATAACCCGAGAATTTTTGCAATTTCCGTCCATTGACATGATTATATAAATGGGATGAGATCAGACAAAGCTTTCTTCATTCGAAATGACCAACACAAGCAAATAATCAAGTTCTAATCGAAAAATGTCTGTTGTCTCTCTGTCCAACCCTTCAATTGTGCTAAAGAAGAAAGGTGAAATTGTCCTAGAGAACAGACCAGTTCCACAAATCACTGATGAGCGTTATGTCAAAATTGCCATCAAGAAGACTGGTATTTGTGGTTCAGACGTTCATTACTATCTACATGGTAATATCGGATCATTCGTTGTTAAGTCACCAATGGTTCTAGGTCATGAATCCTCAGGTGTTGTTGTTGAAATTGGTAAAGAAGTGACCAAGGTCAAAGTTGGTGATAAAGTAGCCATCGAACCTGGTGTACCAAGTAGATACAGTGATGAATACAAAAGTGGTCATTACAACCTTTGTCCTCACATGGCATTTGCTGCCACTCCACCTTACGATGGTACTCTGGCTAGATACTACTTGGCTCCTGAAGATTTCTTGGTTAAATTGCCGGAACATGTTTCTCTAGAAGAAGGTGCTCTTGTTGAACCACTTGCAGTTGCGGTTCATGCTGTGAAGAACGCCGGAGTTAGATTCAACTCCACTGTTGTTGTCTTCGGTGCTGGTCCAGTTGGTCTATTGGTTGCTGGAACTGCAAAAGCATATGGTGCCACTAAGGTCTTGGTTGTCGATATATTTGATGAGAAGTTAGAGCTATCCAAGAAACTTGGTGCTACACATGTTTTGAACTCTTTAAAGACTAAAAACTTCAAAGAAGACGTTCTAAAGATCCTTGGAGAACAACCAGGAGTTGTTATCGAAGCTTCCGGTGCTGAAATTGCCATTAGAAATGGTATTGATATCATCAAAAGTGGTGGTTCTTATATCCAAGTAGGTATGGGTAAAGACAATGTCAATTTCCCAATCTCAGAGTTAACCATTAAAGAAGCTACTTTCAAGGGAAACTTCAGATACGTTTATGGTGATTATCAAGATGCCCTTGATCTAATAGCCTCTGGTAAGGTGAATGTCAGCTTGTTAATTACACACAGATACAAATTCGAAGATGCTAAAGACGCATACGATAACTTTGTTAAAAACGGTAAAGATGTCATCAAGACTATCATCGATGGTCCAGAAGAAACACCAAAACTATGAAGTGTATACCTAATGAACTATATATAAGTATTCCTGTCGGTGTTTATTGCCTTTAGTATATTATGCATGTTTAGTTTCGCGAATTATGTCAGCTGGGTTAAAGAAAGAAAAAACTTTATAGTGATAACACTCGTATAAACAATCCAAAAGAACACCCAGAGATCAAAAAGTGGCCACAGTATCCAAAAGTCGCCAGTCTTTCGATCCTTCGACTGTTTTCCCAATATATTTCTCACATTTCCAACCAAAATGTTCATACCGCTTTGGTTAGGACTGATCCTTCCACTCGTGTGCGCAGAAACACACACCTTTAACTTCACAGCTTCATATGTCACCAGAAACCCTGACGGCGTAAAGGACAAACAAGTGATAGGTTTTAATGGAGAATGGCCTCTTCCAGAGATCCATGTTAATAAAGGTGATAGAGTCGAGCTTTACCTAACAAACGGGCTAGTTAACAAAAACACCTCCTTACATTTCCATGGTTTGTTCATGAATAACACAAATTACATGGATGGTCCTCAGTACGTTACGCAGTGTCCAATACAACCAAACGACACCTTCCTTTATAACTTTACTGTTCCAGATCAAGCAGGTACGTACTGGTACCATTCACACACCGGTTCTCAATACGCTGATGGTATGAGACAGGCATTCATTGTTCATGATACAGATGAGCCACCATTTAAATTTGATGATGAGAAAGTGATCACCATCTCAGAAACATACCATGGACAATATGAAGATGTCGCTGCTGAATTTTTAAACAGATATAATCCAACTGGTGCAGAACCTATCCCACAGAATTTGTTGCTAAATGATACTGCTAACTCAACAATTCACTTTGAAACTGATACCACTTATTTATTGAGATTTGTGAATGTTGGTCTATTTGTTTCCCAATATATTTACATTGAAGACCATGATTTCACCATTGTTGAAGTTGATGGTGTCTATGTTGAGCCAAAGAAAGTTGACTACTTGTATATAACTGTTGGTCAAAGATATGGTGTTTTGCTTCACTCCAAGAGCAACAAAGACAAGAACTACGCTATCATGCAAAAATTCGATGATACTATGCTTGATGCAATCCCATTAGATCTGAAGTTGGAAGCTACAAGTTACATCGTGTATGATGAAAATAAACCTCTTCCAAAACCATATCATAAAAAAGATCCTGTTGATTCTTTCAATGATTTTGACTTGAAACCAGTTGGTGATATCGAATTGTTAGATGAACCAGATTATGAAGTAACCTTTGATGTCATTATGGATAATCTAGGTGACGGTGTGAACTACGCCTTTTTCAATAATATCACTTATGTTGCGCCAGTTGTCCCAACTTTGTTAACTGTCTTGAGTGCAGGAGAAGATGCCACATCTGCTGCTATATATGGTTCTAACACACATAGTTTTGTTCTTCAACCAGATGATATCATTCAAATTGTTGTTAATAATAAAGATACAGGAAGACATCCATTCCATTTACATGGTCATGTGTTCCAAGTTGTCCAAAAATCACCAGCTTTTGAAGACGATAACCCAATCTCCTATGATCCAGAAGATCATGATCCATTCCCAAAATACCCATTGATCAGAGATACAGTTGTTGTTGAACCAAATGGATATGTTGTTTTAAGATTCAGAGCTGATAACCCAGGTGTCTGGTTCTTCCACTGTCATGTCGATTGGCATTTAGAACAAGGTCTTGCTGCTGTTTTCATCGAAGATCCACTAGCTATTCAAAAACAAACACCTCCAGATGATTACTACAGAATCTGTGCAAATGGTGATGTGCCAACAAAAGGTAATGCTGCTGGTAATCTAGATTTCTTCGATCTAAGAGGGGAAAACCTCCAACCTGCTCCATTACCAGAAGGCTTCACCTTGAAAGGTTACATCGCATTATTGATCTCTACTTTGGCTGGTCTTTACGGTATCTACTCAATTGTTCAATATGGTTTGGAAGATGCTGTTCAAGATGATCAGAAAGTCTACCAAACTCTAGAGCAGATTCTACGTGAGAATAACTTGCTAGGTCCTGAAGAAGCTGATGAAAGAACTCGTCTGTGAGAAACTCAAAAAAGAAAGTCTAATATATGCGAATGATTTTATTTATCCATACTTACTTTTTGTAGTACTTTTATTTTGTATTACTTTTGTATTAGTGGTTCGATTTGATCAGTCGCGGGGTTATGAGCGTTGCATTTTTTCCAATTTTTTTTTTTTTTTTTCTGGTTTTATTTTCATTTTTTTAGTTGATGATGAAAATTGATTGATATCTTTTAACGCTTTTTAAGGTTCCTATCAGATCAAGTTTCTAAGGATGTCTAGAGTGCTACAGAGTCTCCTTAGGGGAAGCTCTACCCGTCAACTTTCGTTGGTTGGTGCTCAAAAGAGAGCCTTCCACCAATCTCTGATAAGAAGATCTTACGAAGAAGAGAAAGTCTCTATTGATAAAATCATTGAAACTCTTCCTGCTGAAGATTTGAACAACTCTTCAAGAATGAGAAACATCGGTATCTCAGCCCATATTGATTCTGGTAAAACCACTTTCACCGAACGTGTTTTATTCTATACCGGTAGAATCAAAGCTATTCATGAAGTTAGAGGTCGTGATAACGTTGGTGCTAAAATGGACTCTATGGATCTAGAGAGAGAAAAAGGTATCACCATTCAATCTGCTGCCACTTACTGTTCTTGGGATAAGGATGACAAAAACTACCATTTCAACTTGATTGATACTCCAGGTCACATTGATTTCACTATTGAAGTCGAACGTGCTTTAAGAGTTCTTGATGGTGCCGTCTTAGTTGTCTGTGCTGTTTCTGGTGTTCAATCACAAACTGTTACTGTTGATCGTCAAATGCGTCGTTATAATGTTCCAAGAGTTACCTTCATCAATAAGATGGATAGATTAGGTGCTAATCCATTCAAAGCTATTGAACAAATTAATACCAAATTGAAAACTCCAGCTGCTGCTATTCAAGTCCCAATCGGTGCTGAATCTGAATTAAAAGGTGTTGTTAACATCATTGATAGAGTCGCTTTATACAATGAAGGTCCTCAAGGTGAAACAATCAGAAAAGCTGAAGTTCCAGCTGATTTGGTTGACTTAGTTGAAGAAAAAAGAGCTTTGTTGATTGAAACTCTTGCTGATGTTGATGATGAAATTACTGAATTATATCTAGAAGAGGTTGAACCATCTGCTCAACAAATCAAAGATGCTATCCGTAGAGCTACTATTGCCAGAAAATTCACTCCAGTTTTAATGGGTTCTGCCTTAGCTAACACTGGTATCCAACCTGTTTTAGATGCTGTTGTTGATTACTTGCCAAACCCATCTGAAATCTTGAACAAAGGTTTAGATGTTAAAAATGACGAAGCTCCAGTTGAATTAATCCCATCCAGTAAAGAACCATTTGTTGGTTTAGCTTTCAAATTAGAAGAAGGAAAATACGGTCAATTAACTTACTTGCGTGTTTACCAAGGTCGTCTAAAGAAAGGTGGTTTCATCACCAATGTTAAAACCGGAAAGAAAGTTAAAGTTTCTCGTTTAGTACGTATGCACTCTGAAGAAATGGAAGATGTTAATGAAGTTGGTCCTGGTGAAATCTGTGCTACTTTCGGTATTGATTGTGCTTCTGGTGATACTTTCTCTGATGGTCAATCCCAAATTACCATGTCTTCAATGTTCGTTCCAGATGCTGTTATTTCCTTATCCATCACTCCAAAATCTAAAGATACAACCAACTTCTCAAAGGCTATTAACCGTTTCCAAAAAGAAGATCCAACTTTCAGAGTCAAATATGATGCTGAATCCAAAGAAACTGTTATCTCTGGTATGGGTGAATTACATCTTGAAATTTATGTTGAACGTATGAGACGTGAGTATGGTGTTGACTGTGTTACCGGTAAGCCTCAAGTTTCTTACCGTGAAGCCATCACCAGTCCAGCCGATTTCGACTTCACACACAAAAAGCAATCCGGTGGTGCTGGTCAATTCGCCAGAGTTGCTGGTTCCATGGCTCCTATTGAAGGTGAAAACGCTTTTGAAACTCAAATCGTTGGTGGTAAGATTCCTGAAAAATTCTTATTGGCTTGTCGTAAAGGTTTTGAAGAAGCTATTGAAAAAGGTCCATTGATTGGTCACAAAGTTCTTGGTGTTAGTATGCTTATCAACGATGGTCAAGTCCATGTTGTTGATTCCAATGAAATGTCTTTCAAGACTGCTTCTGTTGCTGCTTTCAAACAAGGTTTCATGAAATGTAACCCAGTTATTTTAGAACCAATCATGAATGTCTCAGTCACTTCTCCAAATGAGTTCCAGTCCAACATTATTTCTTTGTTGAACAAAGCCACTGCTATCATTCAAGATACCGAAAACGGACAAGATGAATTCACCATCACTGCTGAATGTCCTTTGAACCAAATGTTCGGTTTCGCAACCTCATTGAGAGCTGCCACCCAAGGTAAAGGTGAATTCTCTCTAGAATTCAAACACTATGCTCAAGCTCCAGTTCACTTACAAAAAGAATTGATCGCTGAGCACCAAAAGAAATTACAAGAAGAAAAGAAATAGATCTTGTTTATATAACTCGAATTACATATTGTATATAGAAAAAGAAAAAGTCAAATTTTGGTTAAAGTGATGTAGTCATCGTGATCAGTGTTTCACTGAGCTGTCCAGAAAAAGGAGTCTAACATGACCTTCTGTGTGATCTACACCTTTAAAAGAAAAACGTGAGTTGTAAATGTACGCGACGTCGTTAAACCTGTTTGTTATTCACAATGCGTAAGAAAACCATTAATATTAAAAAATAAAAAAATAAAACCAAAACAGAGCCAAAACATCAGTCTTTGTTCAGCATTTCCTTTTGAAGAAGTATAAAGACACCGTCGTCTACCAGCCAATCAGAAGGTCGTCTGTCACAATGAACATCAGCGAAGACGATTTGGTGAGGCAGCCACTGGCAATTGATTCTGATGTCTTTGCCTGGAGCTGCACAGATGACTCCACAAATAATGAGGCCCAATACAAAGAACAATACAGCGCACTCAGGCACAAGATAGTCTCCAGTCCTATTACTCAGAAGATATACAGGCTCCGGTACAGCACCAATAAGTCCAACGTAGGACTGGAAAACGAGAACTCGCCCAATGATGGCTCAATATTTACTGCAGATAGTATGTCACCAGACTTTATTATTCATTTATTCATAGTCACAATACTAACCACATAATAGTGAAAATTGAATTCAAACAGCAGAATCCAGACTCTCTGGAGATCGAAATGGATGATTTCGATTTAGAGTCTGAGATGTTGAAGTTCACTTCAAAAGAAGATCAGCAGCATGAACCAATAGAGATAGACTTAGAAAATGAGTATGCGCCAGAACTTGAAGAGATATTCATCACTATACAGCATACATCTATAAAAGTGAACAATAAAGGCGTCTATGAACTACCAAGCACAATCAGATCAAGCACCTTACTGAAAGGATCAAAGCTGGAAGATGGTTTGTACGAAGAAGATAGTCTGTTGCTCACTACCAGTTCTGGATACTTACTATTAGTGAGATTTTATGATGATAAAGAACAGATAAAACCATATGTTGTTCAATGGTGGAAACTAGAAGCAAATAACACAGGACTCCCAAGACTAAGTGATACAGGTAGATCAGTCATAACTCACTCTTCAGGACTTGGATTCGCTGTGACAGCTGTACAGGGAATTATGAGGCTCTTCTACTGTGGACAGACACAACATGGTGTCATGATTGATCGTTTATATAATGTGCCTGTTGATGGAACCATCCTTCACTCTTGCTTTCTTGAACAAGTCAAAGATTCAACAACAGACGGACATACCTTCATTTTCAGTCTTGTTGTGACATCACATGGAAGATATCTTATAAAGCTTGTGGAATGGTGGATTGAAGAATCAAGAATACTAGAACATACCCCAATGGTACTTGTAAATGATTTTGGTGTACCAGTATTCACGGTTCCTGTTCAGGATGGTGTGCTATTAGTGATGGAGACACGGGTGGTATTTGTTAGCTTAAATCAAATGTTGTCTGCTGATTATTCCTTCTTCTCTATGCCTTTCCCTGGTGGATTCCCTGTTAGTTATTACAAACCAGAAACAAGAATCACTACAGGTAGTACAGGAGCTGAAATACTGATATCTACTGAAGATGGTACAATATATTCGCTAATATTAAATGATAAAGATATTCAAATAACACCAATTTTGAAAATCCCTAAACTATCCATCTTCAATCTTGAGAAGCAATCGGATGGTTATCATTTAATATACTCTTGTGACCTAGGAACTGGAGGATATCTGATATTGCAAGAGCTGGACATAATGCTTGATGTTAGACAAAGTTCTCTTGTTCAGACACTAGAAACGTGGCATAGCTGGGCTCCTGTATTGGATGTGGAGGTAGTGGACACTAAACATAACACCCAAGATTTATGGGTAGCACATGGAAAAAGACTTTCTAAAATCAAAATTGGAATTCTGGCTGAAAAGGAAATCACAGATTATAAATTGCGGAAGGCTTATAAAGTATTTCACCATATTGTTAATGATGAAGTATATTTCATATTTTCATTCGTTGATAAAACATTGATTTTCAAGTACGAAGAAGATGAACTTATAGCTATTGCTGATAGTGGTTTAGACTTGGTGAACAGAACAGTTGAACTGGTTAGTTTCCAGGGGATTTGTTTCCAAATAACTGAAGATTCGATTGTTGTTGCTAACTTTGAGACTGATCAGTTGTTGAGAAAAGAATTGGAAAATGATGTTATTTTCGCTGATTGTTATGCCAACTTCATTGCGGTAGTAACCGACTCTGAAACAAGTAATACAACTGATCTGTCAGTATATGAGGTTTCAGGCAGTATTGATGCTATTGCATCGTTGGAGTTGAAAGAAGAACCAAATTTTGTTAAATTTATCAGTTTCAATGATAAGTTATTTCTATTGGTCGCAACTTCGTCTCTCATTACTTTTTATCTCATTGAAGACAATGAACTGATACAAATCAATGTTTGTGAACTATCGATATCTGAGCCTCATGATTTGGTTGCAATGAACAACGTGGTGTATGTGAGCTCAAGATTTGGTAAATATGTGGTATACGATATAGTGTCTGATAATGGTATCTCATTGATCGAAAGATCTAAGTTAAAGCTCACAGATTATCCAATAGACTTTTACCTAACAGAAGAATTCCTGTTATTGATCTCTAAGAACGTATGGAAATTGAGTTTAGGAGCATCAGCTTTACCAATACCTATCGTTTTCCAAGAGTTAAGAAACAGAACTGTTTTTTCTGCGATAGCACTAGATGAAAATAGTATGGCTGTGCTGAGATCAGATGGGTTTTCCATAACAAAGCTTTCAAGCACACAAATGCCTATAGTGACTAGTATTAAGACTGGACAAATTACTAAGAAAGTGAAGTATATTTCACATTTGGGAGTCTTTGCAATCATAACAGAGACCTCGTTGTTGTTTTGCAACAAATTGACAAAGTTGGAAGAGAGGCTATACAGTAAGAAGAAAACTACAAGTTTATTCGAAAATGAGATACCATTGTCGTTAGCAGAATGGATATTACCAGTCACAGAGAAGTCATATAGAAACCTTCTTGTCGGTTGTTATTCGAACAATGGTGGGTCCTTGAAGATTCTACAGCCTAAATTCAACTCCTCAGACTCAAATGTTGTTGAAGTGTATGAGCTGTTCAACATCAAAACTGATGGGCCAGTGCTAGCAACTTATCAACTTGATGACACAACGATCCTATATTCGAGTGGTTACAAACTTTATTCGACTATATACGATGTGAAAGCCAAAAAAATGCTAGACTCTACATGTGTTCATACATTTTATTCCATTATTATGAGCATAGATGTCAAAGGTGACGATGTTTTAGTTTCAACTAAAGACTACTCAGTTACTAAACTACGTCGTGGTCTACATGCATTTACTGCTATTGAAGAAGACGCTGTCAGTAGAAAAGCCACAAACAGTCTGTTCATGAATGATAATGTTACAATCACTACAGATAAGCTTCATTGTTCCATAACTGGTGTTCAAGACCAGAATAATAGATTCAAAGCCTATGTTCCATTTGTGCCTAAACTAAAACAATGCCAGTTTTTGCCTACATGGTACTCAAACGATTCATTACTACGGTTTCTCAGTTTTGGATTTGGAGGTGACATTCAGATTTATACACTGTTGGATAAAGACAAAGTGAAAGAATATGAAAAATATTATGATATATCCACGTTTAAGGCAGTTAACACGGTCACAAAGAAAGGGTTCTGGGAAATAAATAAAGGACCATGGAAAGACAGCAGAGATATAAATCTATTTGATTCTTCTGTGTTTGATACTGACGATACTAATCTACCGGAGTCTCTTAAAGATTTGCTGTCATCTGTGTGTTTATAGATAAAAAAATGTTAATTTAATGCCATTAATCAGAAAGGTCCTTTTTGATCTTCTCCAGTAAGTTTTCGATTCTTGGAGCCATAGAAGGCTGTCCACTTCTAGTTTTCTTTGATAGTCTCTCTTTCTTCTTTTGACGTTCGAGTCTCTTTTGTTCTGCTATCTTTTGAGCTTCTTCTCTCTTTTGTTCTCTTTCTCTGCGAGTTTCCTCCCTTCTGGTTTTAGCAATTTTAGTACGGTCTTCATATGTCAGTTGGTCTTTTCTTTTGTCATTGTATGTATTACGTGGTCTTATCTGTTTCTCTGGAACTTGTTCGCCAGATCTTTCCAGCTCCTTGAAATAGTTCTTTCTTAGTCTAGCTTTGTGAACTAAGGATTGTTTAATATCCCGAAGTTTTGATTCACGACGATCAACGTATGGATTTTTCTTGTTGTACTTGGATTTGTTGTCGTATGGAGGCATCTTTAATTATTTGGTATGCTATGCAACAATAAAAGGAGGTTTGAAGTATATAACTAGTTGTAAAGACTATGAAGTACCTATATTCCTTTGTATTAAAATGCCTATCTCATCGCATAATTTTTTTCTTCTTCCTGTTTTCAAACGCTCATAACCATTTGCTTATGTAATAATCTTTCGATAAATCGCGAACTTGTTTTTTATTTCCGGTATTTTTTTTGTGGAAAAGTTTTAGCTGAAAAGTGTATTGTGTGTTTAGGCATCAGCGTTCAGTGACTTATAGCGTGCTCATTGTCTTTTTGGACAATTGGATTGTGTCGCTTACTTTTACATTTGCATTTCATTACACAGACAAAGGTGGGCTCTCCCTCATTATACACATATAAGTGGATCTAGTGTCCAATAATTTACATCATCCAAACCATATATGCTGATCTTTCTATAAAACAAGTCGCATGATACGATATAACCCACACTGTTCCCGCTGCTACTCCAGCCGGCGTATAGTATGGCACTCAGCAAAGGAGATCAGCCGAACACTTCATTCCAGGACCATGTACATATCAATACCCAGAGTTCGAAGCTCATCAATAATACAGCATCAACAGACATCACTTATACGAAATCTTTTTGCATGTCCATTGGTTTGGTCTAGACACCAATCAACAGATCAATCCCTAATCAAAACAGCTGTCTTTGAACAGGATCCACAGAATAAGACTATGATTCACGATAAGGTCAATGAAATCATAAATAAGCATACAAAGACCAAAGACGATTTGCAAGAACTAATTGACATCATGTTGAAAGCCTCCGAAGAAAACAAGCCATATTTCAATAAACATAGACATACAGTACTCCAAATACTGCTACAATACAAAAAATATAATGCATTCTACGAGATATATCACAAAATAGAAGAGGGTCATGAGGAGTTGGATTCCTTCCTTTTAGTTCAGTATTACTTAATGAAAGAAGAAATCGTTAGCATTCAAGAACTCATACGAAACTGTGATCCTCTAAAGAATGAACGACTGCTCTCATACACCACTTCCTTCATGAATGATGTGCTGAAACGTCCACTTAAGGCTTACAAATTATGGCTTATATTATCACTCAATCATTCTTCAAACTTTTCAGAAGCATTTGAGCAGAATGCTAGTGGTCTTTCGAGTGTGTTACCATCTATACTATCTAAATTCACCGTTTATGAAGCCATTTATGACTCTATTCGAAGTCTCATCCCAGAAGAAACCGTTAGAGCTCAAATTTACACTAAAACAGGTGAAACCTTTGCAAGCATGAACAATCCTGAATTTCTAAAGTCAGTTTGGTACCACACTCACAGAACAGAAAAATCACCAGAATTCTTAAACCAGCTGATGAAAGGTTTGGCCAAATACCAATTCTATCGTGAAGCTGTGCCTCTTTACAGAAAAAACAAGAGATTCTGGAATGATGAAGTACAAACAACTTTCAACTCGATCATATCTGTTATTGGTGCCAATGCTTCAGGAGAGAATACAAGTTCATTGATCTTAAAAGGAGAAATTTCCATTGACGATGTTCACTATACTTTGAAATCCCTGTTATTGAACGGAAAACTGGAAGACTTTGATCTAATCATCAAAAACTTGGAGAAGAGCCCGATGAAGAAAACAGTTGGAATCATCAACCTAGAAATGGAGAGGGCTTCAAGGGATGTAACGAATGATGGAGTTCTACAATACTTACAGAGCATTTATGAAATCAAAGAAGCACCAAACTCTGAAACTTTCGAGATCATCTACAAGCAATTCGCTAAACATGGTGATGTCAATGCATCGATTCAATTATTAGATCTTTTAGTTCAAAGAAAGAACATACTGAATATCAAACATTTCACTTCAATGATTCTTGCATGCATCAAAGCTCAAGACCCTAAACCAGTATCGCATATCTTAACAATGATGGAACAGACTAAAGTCAAACCATCTCCGTTATTCATTACTGTGCTGATGAAACTTTATTATAGTTCTGGTCAATTTAAGAGTGTGGAAGAAATTTTCCATGAATATGCAAAAATCGTCAAACCTGAGGTTGGAATGTATCATGTTCTGATTAAATCACTTTTTGCCAGAAAACAAGATGCAGCAGCACATACTGCTTTTTCTGCCATGAGATCGACATTCTTCAAAAAAGGAAAGTACTTCCATTTAGTTGAGATTGATTATTATTCTCACTTAGGATTGTTTGTTAACGCATTGAATGTTTTAAGTCAGATGAAAGAAAACGGTATCAAAACCACTTATGAGCATTACAATGTGTTGATGAAGAATTACAATAAATGGGGAAGATATGAGGATTCTGTTGTTGTTTTCAATGCTGCCTTAAATGATGGTCATGAATCGGAACCAGCAATTTACAAATCTTTGATCATTGCACTGGTGAAACTGAATGTGATCAATAAAGGTAACTACGAGAAACCTATTGAGCTAGTTGATGGATTGATCAAAGCAAGTAATGAAAACAAATCACCTTTGAAGGGGATTTTGCCATTCTCTGTTGTGAAACCATTAATTAGAGCATTAATTCGTTTCTATAAACCAGATGATGCTCATAGAATCATGGCTAATTATCTGACAGTTAACACTCAACTTGATACCGATTATAGACTCAATTACATGAAGGAAGAGTTGAAATTAGCTGCTGCTAAAAAGAAGTGGGAAACATATGGTTTGATTTATGAGAAGTTTCAACATAGAATTAAAGCTTTGTTAGATCTTGATGGATTAGCACCACATAAACTGAAGAAGATCTACAATGGTCTTCTGAAATCACTTTATTTATATCATCATAACACTCAAAGAAACCTTGAATTTGCAAGATTGTTTCATGATTTACTATTCTTGCATGGGTTCACGTTCACCTCACATCATATGAACTGGGTTGCTAGACGTTTGATACGGAGAGCAGAAACATTTGAGTATGGTATGAAGATTATTGAAAAGAAGTTGATTGGTGGGTTCATTGGTCACAAGTTAACACGAATCTCAAGAGCTAATGCTCGTAGAAATAAACTTCGTGTATCGCCATTCAATTACAATGGCAGCTACATCAAACCTACTTTGGCTATGGGTGTTTTAACACATGAAATGTTACTGAAAAAGGTATATGATAGAATTTCAACAAGAAGAGATATAGACTCAACACGCTACGAAGACATGAAAAGAAAGTATCCAGTCACAATGAGAAGTTTGAAAGAGGTTCACGCCAGATTTCAAAGAAGAAAGAGATACTTCGAAAGAATTGGGGTTGTTTCAGCAACTCGTTACACATAGGGAAATGCATTTGTACATATTGATTCATATAATTAAGTTTGTAATTATTTAACTAATGTAGCTATATCTCAAGCATGTTGTTGTTTCTTCTTCTGTTTCTTCTTCTCTTGAGTTTGTTCTTCACTAGCTGGGTCGCCAAAGTTGAAGGCATACTCACCAGTAGTAGATCCATAAATCAATGGCCCCACATATGGTTGGATGTTCCACTCTAGTCTGACAAGAGCTTCCTTATTGTTGAAGGAATCTTCAATATCCCAAACAGAGTATTTTGCACGTTCATTGTGTAAAGAGAGGTTTGCTTGGTCTTTACTTGTGATGATCTTATCCCAGTATGTGACTTTGTTACCAGCACCCTTTGATTTGCCTGGATATTCAGCAGTCAAATACACAAACACTTGCTTAGTATTCCAGTTGAATAATGGTGTTAAATCTGAATCAAGATCGAATATTATCTTGGAGTTCTCTTTTCCTTTGCTCACACTTCCACCAAAACGTCTACTGAACTTGATGTTTGTTGATCTGTCAAATTGTTAGCACATTTACTCAATCAGAGTGATAATTGATACTTACGGTATGATATTGTTGATAGTACTTGGAGTGTATAGGGCATTTTCTGTGTATAATTGATACCAAGAGCTTGCTGCCACGAAAACGGCAATTAATCCAACAAGTGTCAGAGAATAGTTCAAGACGTGTTGTCCTCTTTGAAGTATAGAAAACATTGTGTGATAATTGTACTGCTTTCCTATAGTTCACCACACACAGTGGTCAATTCAAGTTCTATCGTGTCAAGTATTTTGAAGATTTTCGCGAAATTGCACTGTTTTTATTTCGAGATGATAAGTTACCCGGACAGATATGAATAAATACCAACTCTCGTGCTACTCATACTAGTAGTTGTTGGTTTTCGTTTAACTACACCGGCTATCTGTGACAGTAGACATACAACTTGTAGTAACTGAGATATCCCGGACACTTTTTGTTCACGTCTTTCACCAATGTGACGTTGCCAAGCTGGTGGAAAGGACTTATAATTTGTTACAGGTTCTCTTAACAAAAGTGACACAAAAAGAACATTATTTGATTCTAAATTACACAATACCAAAAATAGTCTATTGCAAGGCTGTAGATATGTTTCGTGTTTTTGTAAGCTTCACATACCTTGCATCACATACCCTTACGGAACAATAAATTCTCCAGAAGTCAACAAACCATCATGAACTACAAGATATACAGTGTTGCGGGTATTCTTTGGATACTTGCGCTAGGTGGTACTCTTCAAGGGTTCGAGACATCAGCAATGGCTGTCTTTATTGGATCAGAGCAATTCATACGATATTTTAAGAATCCAGGTTCCTTGGCTCAAGGCCTGATCGGAGCTTCCCATCCTCTAGGTGCTTTCAGTAAGTTTCAAGAATCCTTTTTACAACATTGTACAAAATCGTTCACTAACAATATTGAATACAGTTGGTTGTTGGACATCAGGTGCAGTATCAGACAGATTTGGAAGAGTGACTGCTATGCAAGTTGGTACTGTTCTTTGGATAGCTGGTTCGATCGTTTCTATCTGTGTTCAGGATCTTATTATGCTAGTCATTGGACGTGGTCTTAAGGGAATTGCCGTTGGTATATTTAGTGCGACATTACCAGTGTACATCGCTGAAGTTGTTCCACGTAACAGAAAAGGATTAGCTTCTTCAGTCCTTCAATGGTGCTTAACATGGGGTATCTTGATCATGTTTTATCTTTCATATTTCTGTTCGTTTATTGATGGAGACAAAGCCTTTAGAATTGCCTGGGGTATCGAAACATTACCAGGTGCATTGTTGTTGGTGATATCTTTTTTATTACCTGAGTCTCCAAGGTGGTATGGATCTAAATCAAGATGGGAGGAAGCATCAATTGTTATGAAAAATCTTGCAGCAAGAGTTGGTGATCAAGGTGCTCAAGTCCCAGCAAACAGCCGTGTTGATCCAGGTACACCTGGTTCAAAATCAAATTTGAGAGATATTGACGAAGTGTTAACCAGATTTGAAAACGATGCCAAAAAGTGTACATATGCCGATCTATTCAGAAAACGTTTGAGACCACATCTCCTTGTGGGGGTGCTGACCCAGTCAATAACACAGCTTAGTGGAATCGGTGTATTGATGTATTATCTAATCTTCATCTGTGAAATGGTTGGTTTGACTGGTGAAATCAAAATCTTGTCTGCATCTATCCAGTATATTATCAACGTGTTGTTCACAGTTTTCCCTATAATGTGGTTGGACAAAATGAGAAGAAAAGATGTCATGGTATATGGGACACTATCGTTAGGATTGTGCATAGGTTCCATAGGTTGCATAATGGGTTATTACGGACATAGTGTACCACCAATAAATGGTAATGAAAGTGTGGTTTGGGAAATCACAGGCACGCCTGGGTCTCTATGTTTGGCATTGTGCTTCTTGTTTGTTGCAATTTTTGCTTCAACATTATCGTGTGCTGCATGGTTGTATACCAATGAAATATTTCCAGACAGAGCTAAAGCCAAAGGGTCTGCAATCTGCATGAGTGCTTCGTGGACATTGAATTTTGCGTTGACGTTCTTAGCACCCTTAAGTTTGAAACACATCAAATGGGGAACATTTTGTGTTTTTGGTGTATTCTGTTTGGGTGGATCATTCATTATAGGATTCTTATTCCCTGAGACATATGGGTTGAACAACCAAGAGATATCAAGTTTGTTTCATAGTGATGGATCAAATGATATAGAGTTGGAAGACCAGGCAAAGCTTGGAGGGAAAGTAATTGACGACGAAGCACCAGATTCGATCGCAAATTCCAAAGATTCAAAAAAAACAGCGCAAACAACAAAAGGAGATCAGACTCTGGGAACTATATCGAGCACAAAACGCAACAACATAGATGCATCTGTACAGAACACACTTACAGTCTCTGATGCAGGTGCCACTAACAACTTTCACATTCAAGTGATAAACAACGATTCTCCCACCAGATCATTGATGCTAAATAGAGAGAATTCATCATTAAGCAGAGCTGTCTCTTTGAGAACTTTGAATAACAGGCCAAGTCCATTCTTGAAGAAGATGGCACCACCATTTGAAGTAGACAGTTCTAGCTCCTTTAACAAGATTGATGCGGGAACAGGATCTGAGCACTATTATAGCAATACTGCTAATGATACGCCATTCTTGAGCTTCTATGATTCACCCTTCGGAACAAGTTGATCTAATGCTATAATAAAAGGCAGTTTATGGGTTTATGTAATATTTATTGTTTTGTGGTATCTTAAAAAACGGCAACTTTTTTTCGCGAAAACTCCTAATAGTCTCGAAAATTTAAAATATGGTCTAGGTTTTTAGGCCCAGAGACTCGCTAATAATCAGTTTTCGCGTCGACAAATTTATCAAAAATTCAAAACAAAACCAAAACCAAAACTGTAAACAAACACGTTATATCCTTTAAAAACAACGATAAAACCATTACTCTGCATAATTAATCCTCTGGATTGTAAGTATCATCATAATACACCATTTCTTCGATATATACTAACATGTTAGCTTCAGGAGTCACCTTTTTTTGCTGGTTTTCGATGTTGTTAATTTTTTTGAAAGTCAAAACAAACATGATTATTTGACCAACTCAAATTTTACAGAAATTGGTTCAAGGGTATGCATATATACGTGAAAATCACCATCCTGTGCACTTGTTACTAACGTCCTCGAATAGCAAATCCCCTCAAATTTTGAACGGAGACAAAAATAGTTAATCGGCTTCAAAATTATTGTGATTAGCTGACGAAAGGGGACAAAACACTTTCAACAGTTTACTCAGTGATAGCTGACGACATGGGGATAGCACCAGTAGAGCTCTAGATGCGTATGAAGACTGGCTTTATGTTATCTTCGTGTTTTTTATTTTTTTGTCTGGTGACCGCTGTTGGTATTCAATCGCCTTAGTTTTATGGTTTATGGTTGGTTTCTTCTTCGTTTAATGACTGTTAACATTTCTTTGGTTCACTCGAGACTTTATTAGTACTCAAACATTGGGTGGATGTTCATATTCCTTTTAATTGCTTGCATCTTACTCCGATTTTTGATAGAATTTGCTAAAGATTATCGTGTCAGGCTTTTTACTACATCAATTGAGCATTTGCAGTCGACGAAGATGCAAATCCAACAGACCATCGATGTCCCTCTCGAAGCTACATTAGATTGTGTTTTTTATAAGAAATGTATTGGAGGTAATATCCTCGATTACTTCAACTGTCAATAATATAGTTTGAAAGGCTTCAAATGATTTATTGAATCTTATAATTATACACATTATTGTTATCAAACAATGATTGTAGACAATGTATACACAACTTGTTTTCCACTTATGGAACAGGTATGAGTTAACACCATCCAAATGTTTATCCTAATCTAGCTCGAAATACTTTTCATTGGCATTCTTTTGTAACGAACTAATAAGGCATTTAATACCTTCGGTGTTGATGATCGCTAAAAAGTCTTCGAATTCCTCATATTAGAAAGGAAGATAATGAATTGGATCTTCATTGAACTGGAAGCTATGCTGGTTTGCAATAAGTTCGGTGATGGCTTTTTTCAAACCCGTACAAGCATAGTTAACTGAGCAGACGAATATAAGTTCTATGTGCTTGAACTTTAGAGCCGCTGAGAAATCGTTGTATGTAGCCAAGGAAGAACTAGAATCACACAGTTGAACCCTAAGTCTTTAATTTCTTAACACGCTTCTATCTTGCTTAAAAACGCCAGACTCTTTTCTATACTCTACGCCATTATTGGATTAGTGAAACATATTGATGTAAATTTGGCTTCTACAAGTGTTGCTGTAATTTGCAAATCTAATGCAAACAGAGAAGAAAATAACAATTTGATTTATCTAACCTCTTTCTTCCTAGTTGCTGGTTTCGATTGGTACACAGAAGCGAATCAAATACTACAGAAGACCTTATAATGTCGGGTATGTAAATAGTATAGTTCACGTTATCATCTCTATTTCTCCAGAACACGGCTAACCGTCGTAACCAAAAATTGTATTAATTAGACGTGATGCATTCATCATCGGTATCATTAGCAACGCCTCATCTTTTACATGAAAGATAGCGTCTTTGAGTTGAGTTATAGTAGATTCATTTCTTGAGCTCATTATTCTTCAACACTTTGACACAAAAATAATAGAGAAATCTCTGGGTCACGTGACAGAGACCAAAAATTATAAATGGGTCTTAAAGTATCACTACGCTTCTGAATTTGAGTTTAAAACAACTGGTATGGTGATAATAGCTGAAGAGCTTTCCAGTGAGATACATAACAGCTCTATTTTTGATTTTAAAACACACCTCTTTTCAAAAAAGACAAGGTTCTTTCTCAATTTAAGATATTAGAATGTAGATTCAGTTTTTGAAAAAAATCAAAATTATAGATTTTTACGGAAAAAACTGGCTACACAGAAAGTTTGGATGGATTTAACCATAATATAGTAGTATTTGTACCATAATCCACAGTATAATACTCTTTTTATAACTCTTTATATATTTCGCTGATTTTTGAGACTATTACAAGTCTCCCAGTTTCCAACTCGATAGTCTGAAAAAGTTCCCTATTATGGTAATTTTCGCGGATTTTAATGCACAAATATGCAAAAAATCGCCGTTTTTTTAAGCAAATCTATTGTTTTGTAGAGCATCAACAGAATTCGCGATACATTTTATAGATAATTCGCGGGTTGTTTGAAAATCACATATCGGAAAGTGACAACTCTTAGTAGCATAGACAGTTCAACTCTTCAACGATAAAGGAACAGCAAGATCATGTCGAAAGCTCAAGATAATTTGTTAGATGTTGATGATAACGTAAGTCTGTGTGATTTCTTTACTTATTGGATATATACTAACTTCACTAGGATGCCAATTGGCTCGATAATGATGACGACTTAAGAATTAAACCAGACGGTAAGTAAAAACACACTATTACACCTTCATATCAAAAGATGGTTACTAACATCTGCAAAAGACATCGGAACAAAAGCATATATTCCTGAAGAAGATTTAGCATTTGATGCTGGTCCAAGTACTTCCATACCAAATGACAATTCAGAACCACATCAAACTACTATCCCTAACAACTTCGAAGGTGGCTACTTCTCCTTGAACCATTACAAAAGATACTTCAATATCAACACAAATCAGTTCTTTTTGAACGTTGTGAATTCATTCAATGTTTTGAATAAAATTGAGGATGAGACTGAACTAGGTGATTTTTATGGTCCACTATGGGTTACTGCTACTGTTATTTTCATTTTATTCTTTGCTAATACTAGTTCTAACTTATTAGTTAGCTGGTTCAGTGGCAGTAAGGATAGCTATCAATATAACTTCAACTTGTTAACAGGTGCTATTAGTTTGCTGTATGGTTATACTTTCCTAATTCCATTGGCGTTCTACCTCATTTCGGTATGGTACTTGAAACTAACAAGCTTTTTAACATTGAGTAAGATCATTTCAATCTATGGATATGCCAATTCAGCATGGGTTCCTGCTGCAATTTTAAGTATATTGAGAGGATTATTGGTCAATCATAAAACACTAAGTGGAGTTTTGAAATGGGTGAGTGTATTAGTCGGTGGTGTTGTTAGCGGTGTTTGTATTATCGCTAAATTACTTCCAGTTTTGAACAATTCTACTGCAATTCAAGGAAGTGATCAGAAATCAACCTACTTCTTGCTTGGAGGATTGGTTCTTGCCCATCTTGGATTCATAATTGCCATCAAGGTGCTCTTCTTCGGAGATTTGAACGTTGTTAACTGAAGGATAACACCTAGATACTATAAAAATGTACAATTAACAGTTATTATGATAAGATCGTGTTCACAAATATACTACGTAGTAAGTAACATTAATGACTATTAAGTTTGAAAAAAAAAACTATTGCTCAACTGTAAAGCTGTGAACCACATTCTGGTCTTTTTGTGTGTTGACTTTTGACTCTTGATGCTCGGGCTGTTTAGCGCTTAGTGTCAAATGCCTGGGCCTGGCCATTTTCGGCCATAGAATGCACAGCTTGATCTTCTAACAAAGGTGAAATTAAATAAATATGCGTGGAATTAGGTCTCGATACATCTCCTCCAGAGCCTTGAATAAGCGAGAATTGTTGAATTTAAATGCCGTGATAATAGGACTTGTGGATAACTACATAACAGAGTCAATCAAAACCTGCCCAAGGAGCCTCAAGAGTCAAACAGTTTCCTGTTTACACACATCTCGTAGTCATTGTAAGGGTCCAGCTCTGACTCTGGTTCAACTGAAAGCAAGAGTCAAACAAAATGTGAACTCTGTATATAAAGAAGAGAAATCCCACCAACTTGAACCATAGTTGAAGGTAAGTTTGGTAAGTTCGAGTGTGAAACACAAGAAAGTCAACGATCCAACAAACCTTTAAGCTTTTTGTTCCTGGCGGTCTTGGTCCTAATTAGCATACTACTCCTATTTACTTACTAGTATGAATGATTAGTAGCCCGTGAAATTTATTTGATTTTCATTAACAAGTGGGGCCCTGAAGTTTCTTGGTGTCTTGGGTGTGTGAGGTTCCCACGATCTCTACGCTATAATGGACTCAGAACTGTGAAGCGGTAAGCGGTTAACGACCAACAAGCCTTAACCGCAAGTCCCAGCTGGTGGAGAGCATCAATTAGCTCTTGTGCGCTCACTAGTGAGGCAAGGTTTGTTTGTTTTGTTGTGCATGAATTTTTGATGCCTTTCGTGGACGGCGAATAGGTAAATGCCAGTTGTACGGAAGATGTTAGCCATTTGTTACTGGCAAACAGGAAACCTGTTCCATCAACTAAACAAAGATAACAGTGACATTATCTATGTGTTCATAAAGCACTAATTACTACTCCTATCACAGTGGTTATTAGATAGTCTATCCAAGACCTATCTCGTACTTTACAGCTAATGCCTGTTTATTTATGAGTGGTGTGTTTACTTTTCTAGCGCCAAACATTAACAAATTCGATTATTGGTAAGGCCCACACTTTTTCATAAAAAAAGAACCTGTCAAACCAATAATCATGGAAAATCGAGAACGAAATAAGCTAATAACTGGGGTATTTTAGAGCATAAATATCAGGGATTATTTGCTCTCTCCCAAACGTAGAGCGGGGATGCCAGATTCATCTACATTTCGTATAATAGGGATTAGATCTCCGATAGTACTTGAGTGAATTCACCTTTTGTATGACATAGTTCTCGAGGATTGTACGGCCCACTTAGGCTTGGAATTCGCGAAACCAAGAAAAAACGCCGCTCATCGGGAGACACAAACCTATACTTCTCGCTTCACTTCTCATGGAAAAAAGAAAAGATGTGCTGAAATACGTCTAAAATTCGACCTTGGAGACATGACAAGGCACCAAACTACTTGAGCAAATGGTGTGGTGGTTTATAATACTTTACCAAGGGAGAAGGCTGATTGGCTGTTGATCAGCATGATAAAGTGGGTATCTAGTGACCTACCTAATAGCGCCCTTGAATTTCATGACTAGTAATAGAGATTTGGTTCCTAGAGAAATTTAACGGTTTTTCCTTGGATTAACGTTGATTCATGCACCTTTCTGATAAGCTTGTTCCGGACCGTGACTCTTTCTTTTTCTAACATTATATATTTCTTCTGTTCCCACCTTTTCTTCTCTTTACCTATCTGTGTGAACGTACTCTCCATATAATACATTAACGTATTAGAAGTCATAAAACGTTACATATTCCTTCGTCATGAGTATTAAGAAGGAACAACTAGCTGACACCAGCTCAAATGGTGATAAAGCTGAAAGCTCAAGTTTTAGAGAAATCGACAATGTCTCTATGCACTCACTAAACTATAATCAATCAGACTCAAAATGGGAAAACTTTAAAAATTCCTTTAGAAGAATGGATGATGGTATTGATCCAAACCTAAGTCCTGAAGAAAAAGCTGAACTATTGAAATACAAAAATGAAGGTGAAAAACTACAGAAAGCTATTTCTGCTCGTCATATGATTCTTATTTCTGTCGCTACCGGTATTGGTACTGGTTTGTTAGTCGGTTCCGGTACTTCTTTAAGTAAGGGTGGTCCAGCCGGTTTATTAATTGGTATTATCATTGTTGGTGCCATGTTGGTTAACGTTATGGAAGCTGCTGGTGAACTGGCTGTTACCTATGGTGATTTAACTGGTGGTTTCAACGCTTATACTGCTATTTTGATTGATTCATCTTTTGCATTCTCTGTCTCTTGGAACTACTGTATCCAATGGTTATGTGTGTTACCATTGGAACTTGTTACTGCTACAATGACTATTGAATATTGGACCACAAGTGTGAATCCAGATATCTTTGTTGCCATCTTTTTCGTTTTAATCGTTGCTATTAACTTTTACGGTGCTGCCGGTTACGGTGAAGCTGAATTTATGTTCAACTTGGCTAAAGTTCTTATGATCATTGGTTTCATCATTTTGACTATTATCATTGCTGTTGGTGGTACTGGTGATGGTTACATCGGTGCTAGACACTGGCATAATCCAGGTGCCTTTGCCAATTCATTCAAAGGTGTCTGTGCTGTTTTCGTCAATGCCGCTTTCTCTTTAGGTTGTACTGAAATGTTAGCTTTCAGTGCTTCTGAACAAGCAAACCCACGTCGTGCTATTCCATCTGCCACTAAACAAGTTTGTTACAAAATTATCTTTATGTTTGTTTTGCCACTATTTATGATCGGTTTGTTAGTTCCATACAACTCTGACCAATTGTTAGGTAACTCTGGTTCTAAAACTAACTCCTCTCCTTTCGTTATTGCTGTCTCCAGTGTTCAAGTTGTTCCACATATTGTTAATGCTGTCATCTTGTTAGCCGTTTTATCCGTTGGTAACTCAGCTTTATTCTGTGCTTCAAGAACTTTACAATCATTAGCTGAACAAGGATTTGCTCCAGAATTCTTCAACTACATTGATAGAAGTGGTAGACCAACCAGAGCTTTAGTTTTCTCCTCTGTTATTGGTATCTTTTCATTCATTGCTGCCTATGACAAGCAAGAAACTGTTTTCAACTGGTTATTATCTATTTCTGGTTTGTCAACTATTTTCACATGGTCTGGTATTGTGTTATCCCATATTAGATTCAGAAAAGCTTTACAAGTTCAAGGTTACTCTATTTCAGAATTAGGTTACGTTTCTAAAACTGGTATTATGGGATCATGGTTTGCATTTGTTATCAATGTTTTAATCTTGATTGCTCAATTCTGGATTGCCTTATGGCCAATTGGAGGTGGTGGTAAAGCTGATGCAAACAACTTCTTCCAAAATTACTTGGGTATGGTTGTCGCTATCGTTTTCTACATTGGTCATAAATTATGGACCAGAAACTTCAGATTATTCATTCCAGCTGAAGAAATCGATTTAATTAAAGGTAGAAAGATCTACGATGCTGATATTTTGGCTCAAGAAGCTGAAGAAGAAGCTGAACGTATCAGAAACTCTCCATTCTACGTTAAATTCCTTGCCTACTGGTGTTAAGTGGGACACATCCAACCCACATTCCATATTTTGTGTCTCCACTGACATGATTTATTTATTGCATTTATTACTTATTCCCTGTTACAACTAATTATAACTATTACTGCATGTCCGTTTGTTTTGTGTCATAGGTTTGTTCATGGGTTTTGTTTTCCATCAATTCCATTTTATGTCTCTTTATGATAATTTGTTTGATTTATTTCTTTTTATTTCATATACTTTCATGTGTTTATGTCCTTATTCATGGTGAATGTCATG